>SRMA01027283.1:62073-186373 GCA_007224835.1 Danionella cerebrum | reverse complement strand
AAAAAGTGCTTTCATATATTTAATGTAAATAAAATGTAATTTCATTGCTACAAACGGAATGTTTATTCCAAACATTTGTACATTTATTTTAATGATATTGTACTGTAAATACACCTACAATAAAGCTTTGCTATGTGTGATCGGACTGGTGTTGTGTCATGAGAAAGAAGCTTCGTGACATGGATTTTATTTGAAGGTTGACTCCATTTTTATTTGAAAACAAGAACATAACATGAATCATGGAAATCACGAGAGTTCGAAACAAGGCTTTAATGAAACCATCAGCTGGGCTCTAGAGAAACACTTTAATATATTCGTCCAGTGCTTCCAGGCAGAGCAGGACCTCCAAAGAGACTCCTCTTCTCACAACCTTCAGTAATGGACCTTCGTTCATCAGTGAAGTGCACAGCCACCGAACAGTTCCATGCTACAACAGTCCCAGTATCCGAGACAATCTTGGAATCTCAGGAAATACCAGCAATGAAGCTGCTGCTGCTGATGATGATGACCAGGTTGAAGTCTCCACCGTCAATCTCAAAGGAGAGAAGACAAACATTTAGTTGCAGAACTGATTGCATGATAGCAAATGTGTTTGTACTACACTGGTGTCTTCAACATCATCAGTACTGTTTAAACTTTCTAACTTTACCTGTATTTAGCATTTGCTCTGATTTACTTGTTTCATCATCAGTATTACATTCAATCCACTGTTTAACAAGTTTTATTATTCAAACTCTAGCAATAAAAAACCCTAACATTTACATATGCACTGTTTTAACTGTACTACAGTGAAGAAGGTTAACACTTCTTTGTAATTCTGATATTGCTGTGGAATATATATTCCCCACAAGTACAACTATAAGTTATATTTTACTTTAATATACGAGTATACTGTAATAAAAACTAAAGCAAACCACTGTTAAATACAGTTTATTGCTTCACTAGAACCAAGTTAATCTATAGTTAATTTGAGATTACTTAGAAATACAACAGTATACTGTATAAATCTGAAATTTCTAAATTAAACAAATACAGTAATTACATTATATGATTACAGCATTTTTAACATGTTGCTTTAATTGTTAAAAACGAAAGTTATTTATCTTTTATTAAAGTCCCTCCGTTCGTTAGGTTAGGAGGTTCTTGGTCATTATTTACACAGAATTTATCATGAATACTGACCAGAGACAGGCGCGCGGGTTTCCTGCTGGAGCTGCCCGTAAAACAGCTTAGGACCTGGGGTTGGATCAGTCGAAGCTCCCGCTGAACGCGACTGCGGTCCAAACTGAAGCTCCTGTGGAAATGTTGGTGAACCACACCGAGCAGGGTGCCTCTTTGTAGGATTCTAAGCTCCTAGCCACAGCCCTGAACACGTTTTTGATGTTGTGGAGCATTTTAAAGCTTGGTGGTGCAGATAGAAACTTAACAATCCCGTCTGCCATTTTGCAAACCAATGCTGCGCCTCTGTAGCTCCTCCCACAGATCCGCGCATTCCAGTCAACACCTGAATGTCATGCGTGCATTCAGCGGCTCTGCCGCGCGGATCGGGCGATCAAACGGAAAGTAAACACACGTGCATTCACTGGCGAGTAGCACTTTTTTTCGCGTGAACCGCGTTCGATGTGAACGTACCTTTCTGTTTATTCTCGAACTGACTTTCATATTTGCAAATAGGGTTTGCTTTGTTTGCGAATAGTGTTTTCCTCAACGAGACACATTGCGTTTATTTGCGAATTAGGCTCAAAACTCGCTCCAGTTTTTATAGTGGGGATCTAGTCGTGCCTGCCTCTCATAACGTATCCCGGTGAGTTAAAAAAGGGCTCTCGATTCACGATATTGTCCTCTGTTATATTCTGGCAGCAAAAAGGAAAAAAAAAACATAATTCGTCTTCTTCTTGTGGAGATGGTTTGGCAGTTTGGAAGCAGAATGGTGCATCAAGTGGTTTGTATTATACTTTGTTGTTTGCACTGACGGCTCCTTTGTGCCAAAAGGAACTCCTTGTGTGCGACACACGCACGCACACACATACACACACGGCAATAAAGCTGCTTCTGATTCTGATTACTAGTGATGTGTCGTTCAAGAAGGGGGCGTGCCAAGATGGCGGAGTGAGCGGTCGAACTTTTTGCAGGCTCTAGCCAACTTACTTTAAAAAACACCTTCTATGTCTATTTTATAGTAACAGGCACATACAACACAATTTGCGGGACCAGATAATATATATATATATATATATATATATATATATATATATCTTTGGCACGAAGTAAACCTTTAATTGAAAGTAAGCTTAAGCTATCGCTAGCTAAGCTATGGCAGAAAAGAACATTAACAGGGACCACGGCTACTCGCTAGCTGCCCTCAAGCAAGCATGCGACGATGAGGATATCGCCTCGATGGAGGAAGAAGAACTTCAGCTCCAGAGTCCACAACCAGAGAGGCACCATACACCATTAAAAAGTCCTACTTCGAAGAAGATGAAAAAAAAAGCGCAAACGAGGATGAAATCTCCAACAGCGTCCTCTTTAACGCCATCCAAAACCTCACCCGTAAGTTTGATTCCCAAGCGGAACACTTTCAGGCTATTGAGTGGCAAATGAAAGAAAACACTGAAGCGGTGGTTAAGGTCAAAGACTCTGTCGATACGAATACAGCGGCCTTAAAGACTATCAGTGAAGACGTCAACAAGATGAAGACAGAGATACACGTGCTTAAGAAAGAAAACGAAATGCTGATGGAGGCATGTTTGGAGCATGCCCGATACAAACGTATATGGTCACTGCGGCTGAACGGAGTTCCTGAGAAAGAGGGAGAAAACATCCGAGACCAAGTTATCGAGATCCTGACCAAAATTATCCCGCTCTCGGTGGAACAACTGCGAAACACAGTGTGCACAGGCTTGGACCGAGAGCCAGGATCGAAAGAACCCGACAGATCATCATCCAATTCTTTCTAACTCTCTTGGCCTTACAGACATTTGGCGAGTGAAGAATCCTGACAGAAGACAGTACACATGGGCTAATAACACAGGGCAAAGGCACTGCTCTAGATTAGACTTCTGGCTTATATCACACAGTTTAGTTGATGTATCTGCTGATTGTGATATCTGCCCGTCTCCTCTCACCGATCATTGCTCTATTACCCTCTCTATAATGCCGAATGGTAGTTGCTTGAAATCAAGGACAGTTAATTGGAAATTCAATAGTAATTTATTAAAAAATGACCAATTCTGTAATAAGATCATATCATTGAGTGAAGAAGTTAAACTACAGAAAGATACATCCTCCACATCTAAATGGGAGTGGTTCAAATTTAATGCAAAAAAAATTGGAATTCAAGAAGGGAAAAAAATAGCTAATTTAAGAAGAAAAGATCAGGCTAACATTGTTTCCAAATTAACTAATCTAATCACCTCAAACACCCTGAGTGAAGAAAATAGACTTTAACTACATCAGCTGCAATTAAAGCTTGATGAACTATATACAGAAAAAGCCCAAGGTGCCTTTATTCGCTCCAGAGCAAGATGGATGGAGGAAGGTGAGAAAAACTCATCTTATTTTTTTAATCTAGAGAAAATCAGGCAGACCAGGAAGGTTATAAATAAGCTTGCTATGGTGGTAGAGTGAGCGACGGCAAAGAACTGATCAACAACCGTATCTTTAATTTTTACAAGAATCTTTACTGCTCAAAATATTCAGAAGATGATGCTGATAGTTTTCTTACCATGATTAACACTTATACGCCCAAAATAGATGAACAGTTCTTGGCAGCGACAGAATCTGAAATTACCTTAGAAGAGCTGGACATTGCCATATTACAGATGCCAAGTGGAAAGTCCCCGGGCTGTGATGGGCTCACAACAGAATTTTATAGACATTTTTGGAGTGAAATTAGAGGCCTTGTTTTTGATGCATTCAGAGAATGTACTCATAGCTCTACCTTGTCCCCAACCATGAAACGTGGCATTATCACATTGATACCGAAGCCAAATAAAGATATAATCTCCTTAAACAATTGGAGGCCAATTACCCTCCTCTGTGTAGATTACAAACTCCTAGCCCATATTTACGCTAACAGGCTTAAGAAAGGACTAAATAGAATAATTGATGAAACACAATCTGCCTTCATCAAAGGAAGACACATCCACAACCACACTCACTTGGTATTAGACATTCTGGACTACAACTACCTCATTTCAGATGACAGCTTTATCCTGTTTTTGGACTTTTTTAAAGCCTTTGATACATTGGAACATCCCTTTCTACTCAGAGCCTTGAATACATTCGGCTTTGGACCCAACTTTTGTAATATCATCCCAATGTTTTACAGTGATATCAGCAGCAGTGTGTCCCTCAGCCACGGCCTCTCAGATAGGTTTTCAGTGAAACGAGGAATTCGGCAGGGATGCCCGATCAGCCCTCTTCTATTTATTTTGGCAGTAGAACTGATGGCTTTATATTTTAAAAATTCAGATATAAAAGGTATTGAAATATTAGGAAAAGAAATAATAATCAGTCAGTTTGCTGATGATACTGCTTTGTTGTTAAAAAATAAGCAATTGAAATGGTAAACATCTTCTCCAAAGCATCTGGCCTGTCTCTAAATTTAAAAAAATGTGAGCTTTTGGCAGTCCACAATTGTGACTTGAATAGCATAGCAAACATCCCAGTCACTAATGAAGCTAAATATTTAGGTATATTTTTAACCAAACATCTGATAACTAGAGAGGATCTTAATATCAACTCTCGTCTTAAAGCCACTCAGAAATCCTTAAATCACTGGCTCTCACGTGATTTGTCAATCATGGGCAGGATTCTTCTCTCAAAGACAGAAGGTCTATCTAGACTTATTTATCCATGTCACTCTCTATACATCTCGCCTAAAGCCATTAAGTCATCCAACTCCTCAATCTTTAATTTTATTTGGAAAAACAAAACTCATTACCTTCGAAAATCACAATTAGTCAAAGACTATGAAAACGGGGGTTTGAAAGCCACGGACTTTGAATGCTTCATTGCCTCTCTTAGAGCCAAATGGCTTAAAGAATGTATTTCCCAGCCTCAATCTATTTGGTATCATATTCCTAATAGCTTATTCAATAAGGTCGGAGGGATCCTTTTTTTTGCTCAGGTGTGACTTTGAGATAACCAAAATTCCTCTCAAGCTGTCCAACTTCCACAGACAAGCTTTACTTTTTGGCAAAATGTTGTTTTCCCACAACTTCTCTCCTCATAATGCAACACTGTGGAACAACAGGGTTATCACCATAAAGAGGAAATCAATCTTTAACTCTGGTATGACAAGGCATCCAATTCGTCATTGACATTATTAAAGCAAATGGTCAGCTGCTTACTCTAGAAGAATTCACAACTAAATATAATATCCCCATCTCCAGGAAAGATTATGAGAAACTGTGTAAGGCTATTCCTCTTCCTCTGCTTCAGCTGATTCAGAACACCATGAAGTATTCCTCTGTGTCTCCTACCCTGCCAACCCTAAAGGTGGGTGATATTAATCTGCTGAACAAGAAATGCAATAACAAAGTTATTAATTTGGCTTTCAAATTGATTTTTTTTTGTGATTTTAACCATTGCTACTCAAGGGAGTATTTAGATATTCCACTAAGGAAGAAATCATTTTCTTGTTATCTTTCCTACCCAATTGCCCCAAAGGTCAAAGAAACACATTTTAAAATAGCCAATGCTATATATCCAGTAAAAGATTTTTTGCATAAACGATTTAAATTTGATGTAGACCCCTGTTCATTCTGCTCAGAAGAACCGGAAACTGTTGAACACCTTTTCTTTACCTGCCCACCTGTGAAGCAGTTTTGGATCGACATACATGACTGGATATCACTAAAAATTGACAACATCCCTTCCTTTTCCTTGCTGAATGTCATTTATTTTATGGACAACTTGGATCCAGGTATCTCTGATGTTGTCAACCTTATTTTACTTCTATGCAAATTTCATATACACACATGCAAATGGAGTGGCTGTACTCCTTCATTTTCCTTTTTCATAAACTCCTTTGCCAACTACTTTAAGTCTCTGAAATGTATGACAAATCCTAACCAAAAAGCCAGAAACTACGGACATGTATTACAAAGTCTCTGCTCTTCTAATGCTCTAATTGCTGTTTATATGTGCTACAATGTTGTTGTTTTTTTTGTTTACTTAAGTTACTCTAGTTTGTCTTAAGTGGATATCCATTGCTTTTTGCTCATGCCAAAATTCACTTTCTCCATTTCTGATATAAATGTATGGCTATATTCTTCCCTGTCTTGAACTTACGTAATTAAGTTAAAAAAAAAAAAAAAGATTACCCCCACCCACTAGAGTCGCCATATTTCCTTGGACGGAAGTGACGTCGGGACGCACACGCACCGTTAGCGTCACTCGGGAGGAAGTGCTGTGTGAACAGTTCTTCACTTCGTTTAACTTCATAAGAAAAGAGAGATTTGAAAATCGCCAAGAAGAGAAACGCTTTAAATGCTTCAACGAGAGGGCTTTATAAAAACGCCATAACAGTTCCCCGTTCTTCGGTAAAAGAATCCCCGGCGCATCTGTAAAAGGCTTTTGAGTCACTTGCTGTCTTTTTGTTTTCATGTCTCGCTTGCTGTGGCTCTAAGCGGGCGAGTTCCCCGCTTAGAGCCACTGCCCGTCGATTATTATTTGCGCAAAACCCGCACTGGATCGGGGTTTTTCATCAACTGTTTTCGTGTGGAATGCACTGCTAACCTTATAGTTTGGGCTACTGAAACCGTGCCTCGCCACTTTGAATAACATTATTACGATTAACAGTGTTGTGTTAAGCGAGTTTGTGAAGTTCATAGAAAATAATGTGTGTTTTTCATTTATTTTAAAGGTATCTTTAGTAAAAGAGTTCATTTCAAAAGTCGCATACTCTACTTTCATAATGAACTGTTGTTACATAGTCTATTCAGTCATCGCAGTTTCATATTATTTGAATTTGCCGCCTTGTTTTACAATTATTTTCCCATTTAAAGTTTTATATGCAATACACCACAGACACCAAAACCAGTAGTGAGCCGATCAGCCTTGATGTATTTGCAACTTTTCTGGGGTCCACTCGTGGTTAAGGTTAATTAGGAATGTTTGAAAAGGCTCAAGATTTAACAGTTGATGATACACAGAGCTCAAACCAAACATGAAGAATTGCGTCTGAGATTGGAGAAGCCCAGAAATTAGGAAAATGCTTGAAATTAGGACTTTTGTCTTGAGTTTGAATTCACATTAATCTCACACAGGATAAAGGTTGGGGTTTCATCTGAGCATCATTCAATCTGCAATTCAATTGTGTAAAGGAAGAGAGTTGGATAAAGAGAGGGAAGGATGGGAAATGATGACGAGTTCAGGATTCGAAATTGCGTTGCCCTGTGCAACCACACTAGACCATGGGGGCAAGACTGGGTTGTTGTTTAACCCAAACTATGTTTAAGGACACTGCTCATCACGTGGACGTAAAGATGACCGCAGCAAAGTACTGAGACATCCTGCTTCAGAGTTCTCTCTGGTTCACCATTTAGCAGGACAATGACCCCAAGCACACAACCAAGAGATCAGAGGAGTGGCTTTAGGACAGCCATCTGAAAATGGTGGTGTGCCATGCTCACCATCAACCAGATTATGATTGCAATCAACAATATTGTAATTACAGATAATTTCCTTTTCATTTTTAAGATGAATTGTCTCTGATGTTAATAGATTGTCTGAAAGTGAGCGATGTGAGCTCATCATGTGTTTTTTGTTCTTGTGTCAGGGGGATGGAGGAGTCGCAGTTCAGCTCTTCGTACTACTGGTCTCCTGTGCAGGGAGAGGTAAGTTCTCGAAAACATGGGCGAATTAAACCATCATTTGATATTTTGCAATATTTTAGAAATGTTCTATAAATGCACTGCTTATGAACTTTCCTGAATCTCGAACTAAATGCATATTTCACATTTTACACCGTTTTTTAAGACTTGAATCCAATTGCTTGGATTTATTTTGGTTCAAAAGGTGCTTTTTTTGTTGCGATCAGTGCTTTAAGTGGACAAGAAGAAGCTCCGGTACTCTCTTTCACGGGGTTGGATCATGAAATCAGTCCACCGCTGACTCTGACCTTGTTTGTTTTACATATACAACAAAAGATTAATTAACCATTTTTATTTTTAATCAATATAATATTGACTTGCATTTAGCCCAATATAATGTTACCCATGTCACAATTCTGATTTCAACTCTTTCGTTGAAATTTCGTTTGACAAGTCATTTCGTTTTCGTTGAACAACATTTCATAACATATATTTATTCTTTTAACCTGTGAGCCTCCTGCATCTCGTCCAGCCTCACCTTTCCTATCTCCTCTATTCTTTTCTCCTGCATCTTTATTCTGTTCACCTGTAGCTCCTGCTTTACCTCCTACAATCTCTCCACTACCTCCTGTGCTTCTCCTCCTTCATCTATACCAGGGGTGCTCATTACGCCGATCCGGTCGATCGCGGCGTGAAATTGAAACAATATCAGCCGATCATCCATCCCGTCACAGTTCAGTAAAGTTAGCTGCAGATTCACGGATTCGGTTTTCTCTGCTCAATAGCTCGAGACCAGAATGTTCTTAGTAAACAAATAATACCTATTTTTAATCTGTGTTATGTAGCGGACAAACTACAAAACGTTTTTTATCAAAACAAGTTTCCCTCGGCATTCGCAGAAACACATTACCGTCTATGAGCAACCCGCTGACATGGAATCGCTTAGGGACCGTCTGCAAATTACCAGATCCAAAATATGTTTTACCCAGAATATGCTTCATAACTTCATTCTAAATTGCTCTATTACAACCAAAATCAAGCAACACGCCACTCCTCACCTGCATATTGTACTGCACGGCTCAGTTTCAATAAAAAATTGAAAAAATTATTAGAGCATCATTTTTATTCTTGATTATTTGGATCAAAGCTCAATTGCTCCCATAAAAATCACTCTATTACCACCAAATTCAGGTCACACACAACTGTTCTAATGCTTAACCTACTACAACACTCATTTTGTTAAAATTGAGACAAAAGCTAGTGCTAAGCTAGTCAGCGTATTACGTCCAGTTTTTAGCCCATGCTGAAGTTTATGGTTACCAAAATGAGTGAAGGAGCTAGACCAAGTAAATCATTCAGTCCTACATGAAAATCATTAATCCAAATAGTGTTCCACAATGACTGATGAACATTTGGAAATGTGCTTGAGGCTGGCTCTCAGCAGCTACTTTTCAAACTATGCATCCCTGCCTGATTCAATTCAGTGCAAGTCATCAAATTAAACTCAGGTTATTACAAAAAATGTAAATAATTAATTATTATGTGTGTTTTTTGTCAATTCTCAATAAAGTTGAAAATAATTGTTTGTTGATTTGATGTTTTACATTTTTGTAGCGGGTAGATCACTTTGACTTGGTCATTTTAAAAGTAGCTGCAAGCTGAAAAAGTGTGAGCACCCCTGATCTATACCATCTGTCACCGGTCAGCGATATTTTGATGTTCTTTTCAGAATGACATTAACACATACACAGTCTGGTAAAGTTTTAATAAATATTCCCAGTTTCTAATTATTGTTTATAATGTATCTAATGGTTTACATTGTTACCACCCGCCACAACGTATTGGTGGTGTTTCTGCTGCTCCCTTTCAACAATCAAAAAGCGTATCTCTTTGTCTTCTAAACAAGTCTCCTCGGCTACATTCACACTGCAGCCCATATGTGACCTTGATCCGATTTGATCGTGACGGTCTGAACGGTTTTTATTTTTTTTCTCTCTCTCTCTTACCGAATGTGACCCAGGATGCTAAAATGTAATCCTTCTTTATTCCAATCAATTTATCTTTTGTTATAACGCTTCCCCTATTAATGAAATGGTGAAAGTTTTCTAAAACCAAGACCGTCTGGCATCCACTTTTGCCCTATCCACTCATTTCAGCTTCGACTTGATGAGATTATTCAAGTTGTAAAGGAAGTCACATTCCTTGGACAGTAAAATGAGCTTCATCCCTCATGACCATCCAGGAAAAATGTCTGAAAACAATGAACATCGTAAAAGTCCCAGACATGACAAAATGGAGTGCTGAGTTCGATGTTGTTAAGGAGTTACAGACTCTTAGTAAGATCTAAAATCAAAATTTACAGAGCTGCTGGGAAATCTTATATGAAGACATTAGATACCATCAAGGCCTAAGGCTCGGCTTTTGAGCTTTTAGAACATCCCCAATGTAGAGCTCCCCCATGGTAATGTAGAATCAAACAAACTTAACAAATTACAAATGCTGGCTTTGCAATATGTTGTAAAGCTGATGGCAAACAAAGGCAACCCAGCTTTCAAATCTCCATCCACTGTGTTTTACCAGACTAGAAAACTTGGTTTCCAGATTTCTTCACTTCACCCTGGAATAAAAATAGAGCAAATATCACCCTGCAATTGGCAAGCTTCAAGAAGAATGAGACAAATCAGCAAATATAAATCGAACACTACTTTAATATCAAAGCACTAAATTTAGACCACACACACCCGTATTTACAGATGGATCAAAAGGCGCTGCACTTGTAGGGGAACTACAGTTCTGCATCAAAAGTATCAGAAAATAGTTCCATCGTCACAACAGAAGCATACGCAATTCTCCTTGCCTTAGAACGCATAGAAACCGTAAAAGATATTGTGTTTTTGTGCTCAAAATCCTGGCGTGAAAATTCTTGCACAATGGAACAAATAGTGCTTGAAACGGTGTAAAATGTTTAGGAGAGAATTTGCTACACTTTTCACATTGTTTTGATCTTGCCTTTGCTTTTTTGTGATTTAGGAATTTTTATTTTGTCTCGACAAGTTTGAGTTTTGTTATAAAACATAAAAACTGTTCGTTGCCAATTTTTGCAATAAAAAGACATTTACCGGTACTTGGAAGTGTAATTTTAGGGTTGTTGATTATATCAAGGACAGCCACAAAAAACTGTTTAAGATAATTCATTAGAGCATATTTTAAAGTAGTAAATAAGAATTTTAAGGGTTATTATGTTCACATCTACTTACCCAAACTCTAGTTTTTTAAAGTCAATTTGGGTTTGATTTGCAGGTTGCTGTAAAGGAGCTCACTAATGACAAACGCCCTAGCTACCCGCTTGACTCAGCAAACTACTCGGCTGCAACCCTAGTGACTGCGGCTGAGGGTCCCATGGAGCTATCAAGCGCCACGGCACTGAAGCAGAGCCAGGGAGCGCCCCCTCTCACCGTGACTGTGGTTCCCGTTGCAGCCGCTGACATGATGAGCTCAGGTAGTGTCGTCTGTGAGGGCATCATTGATGGCTGCCAGCGTTCGGCTCCTGTTACATTTCCTGCACCCCCACACATAGGACCCCGGGGGTCTCAATCTCTGTGGGGGATTGGGGGGGGGGTCGGCCTATTACTGATTTTTCTTCTTTTCCTCTTCCTTTCTTTCTTTTTCACTTGTGTACCTTCACCCTTCCCCAACCCTTTATCCACTCCCCCTTTCAGTTCAACACCGTCTTGTCCTGACACAACTGCTATAAACTGACTCGCGGGAACCACAACTAATAAATATTTACATACATTAAATGTTCCAATCCAGAGGAGAAAACACCACACCAGGTGTTTTACTCCCCTGGAGAAAGCAAAACTGTCCAACTCAGCAAGGCATGTACTCTCCCATGTGATGGCTTTTGAGCAGGACAGGACAAGGTAAAAAAAAATGTAAATAAAACCTGCAACTCACGCAGAAGCTTATGTTTGTTCTAAAACTTACACTTTGAGTTGTAAGAAAATCATTATTTCACTGCTCCAAATCTTTTTTGCGTAATGTAAAACTGGTTTAATCGCCACCTTTTCTCTCAGCGAAGGAACTGCCATTCCGTTCTTCTCTTTGCTCCAGATAAGAAAAACGACTCGCTGAACAGCTCCCCGATCATCACCCCGTTACCTTCGAAGCAGGGCAGGGAGAAGAAGTGTTTTGTTGGGGCGGATCCTCTGTTCGAGGCTCTTTCAGGACAGGTAATCTTCTGACGTGTTGGGGATTTGGTTTCTCAGTGTAAATCCATGTGCACAGAGTTTAAATCTCAAATCCTCACAGGTATCACTCACTGGACTTAAGAGCATTGGAATAAATGAAGCTACGTGTTAGTATGAGGTTATGGAAATGCTCCCTTTTCAGATTTTACTCAAAATCAGGTGTTGGCTTTGCCCCTTACAAACATGAGTCATGAAGCATCATGCTCGCACGTTTTGGACTTGCACAGGCACCAGTTTATTATTCCCATAATAGATTTGGGTCACAGGGAAGTAAAAGACGAGTAAAAGGAGAGTGCGGCGACAGACCAGAAAACGTTTTTTTTTTCTAGATTCTATGGTGCTGGCTGCAGAATGATAAAGAATGAATACAAGTCAAATGGGAAAAGCCGAATTTCCTTAGAATATGTCCACGCCAGCTCTGTGGTTGCCTCATTTAAGCCCAGTGGCAGTAGGGATATTTT
Organism: Danionella cerebrum; assembly: GCA_007224835.1. Lineage (NCBI taxonomy): Eukaryota > Metazoa > Chordata > Actinopteri > Cypriniformes > Danionidae > Danionella > Danionella cerebrum. Next base: position 173,842 of record SRMA01027283.1, on the reverse strand, counting down.
TTTTACAGTTTACTGTTTTAATCTTGGTTATTATTGTGTATTTCCGTGGTTGAAACCTTCTGGGCTTTCAGTGAGAGCAGACGGACGGTTCAAACTACCAGACATTGCAGACTGTGTCACATAAAGGAAGAATTTCTTACAAACAATTTATAAAATGATTCAGTATTACGTCATTTAAAAATCTGGTAAAAATAAACATGTATGCAAACAAATGAAGTGTATTTTGTTGGAGACTTCAAAAACCAAATAATTCGAGTTTCAAAAAGAACATTTGTACACTCAGCATCTGCTGCCGTTATTTGTGGTGTCGTGGCACGGCAAGTGAGTCGCAATGGCAGAGGGTTATTTCTCGAGCTGAGGACCACTACTTTCTTTTCTTGGCAGGAGGATGCGAGCAGCCTGTTCAGCCTGTCTCCAGAAGAAGGGCCCGCTGGGAAAGAAGGCAATAAGTCGTACAGGTAGGTTTCACGGCTCTGGATCTGCTCAGAGGCAGAGTATCCACAGACCCCTGGTTGTCTTTCCTCCTCACCCTCCAGTCGATCTCCCACATGTCTCCCTTCACTAATGACAGGCATGTAACTTTCTCTCTGTCCTCTTGTCATCTGTATTTTCTCCTCCCATATTGTCATCTTCCGTCTCATCCCCTGGTCCTCCCTCGTTGTGCGTGCGTGTGTTTTCTTCCAGTAGGTGCCAGATGTGTGGGTCAACATTCTGCAGTAACTCACACATGCAGCTCCGCATCCGCAGCGGAGCCATGCCGTACTCCTGCTCCTTCTGCCACAAGGCTTTCAGGCAGCTCAGTCACTTGCAGCAGCACACGCGGTACTTCAGCACGGGTGGTGTGTGAGATAGTTAAATGCAGCATGTGATGCTGTTGCTGCACCCACTACCACCTGTGTGAGACGGCGAGGGACAAATAAAGCCAAACATATTTGCAAATTTCATAATCTTCGTTCTTTCAAATTTGCCATGTACGAGAAATGCAACACTGCACTCGAACGTTGCGCCGCAGGTCTCTACAAACCGCACACAGCGCGAGAACTCTACTGCGTGCTCTGTCTGGTTTCTGCCATTGGATCACGGGAGCTTCTGTGGACGGGTTTGCTAGATCCGGTCCTTGAAATTTGCTGATCGGGAGCGAGTAAAGGACGTTTCAGCAGAGAGGGTTGAAGTATCGTAACCTTTGGATCTTTTTGCTTGCAGAAACCACACTGAATCCAAACCTCATAAGTGCTCTCATTGCTCCAAATCATTTGCCAACACCAGCTACCTGTCGCAGCATCTCCGGATACACACTGGAGTGAAGCCATACACCTGTAACTTCTGTGAGAAGACCTTTCGACAGCTCAGTCACCTGCAGCAGCACCACAGGTATCTGCTCCGTGTCGTTGACCAGTTGCGGCGCGTTCAGCTTCTTGACTTGAATTTGTTTCCTGATCAGGATCCACACGGGAGACCGGCCGTACAAATGTTCCCAGCCTGGCTGCGAGAAGTCTTTTTCCCAGCTCTCCAACCTGCAGGTATCCATTTGTTATGGACGCCGTCGATATTAGGGGATGTATTCGTGGTCACCAGGAAGTCAAGTGCGTTCACTCTGTGTTTTTCCCAGTCACATCGGCGTCAGCACACCAAGGATAAACCACACAAGTGCCACCACTGTAACCGTGGTTACATAGATGCCGCTGGCCTGGAGGCTCATCTGGCCACTCACACGGTGCAGCATGCCAAGCTGTATTCCTGCGGCTTATGCGACCGCACATACACCTCGGTATAATCGGATCTCAGCACATTCTCAGCAGATGGTGAAACCATTCTAATGTGTGTCTCTCTCTGTCTGCAGGAGACGTATCTGCTGAAGCACTTGCAAAAGCATGCTCAGTCTTCCCCTGGTGTGAAGCCGCAAACTCACAGTCCTGGATGCGCCGACGGGAGCAGCTCAGATGGGGATGTACCTGCTCACATGGATGGAAACGACGACTCCATTGTTCAGACGCCCGCTGCGCCCTGTGTATTTGATCTGAATCAGTACAAGACGGTCAGCGTGTCTGACATCTCTCCTCACAAAGACATCTGCATCATGGTGGAGGCGGCTGGCATTCAGGTTGAGCTCGTCGACTATTGACAATGAACCTTTTAGAACACAAGTGAACACTCTTCCATGTTTTTATGCAAATCCTTCTCACAAAAGCTTTGTTGAAGGCTGATTCTGTTTGGTACAATTGATCCGACCTCACCCAATGAACATTTTTTTTTAATGTAAAAGAAAGTATTTATTATGATGATCACATGTGTGTGAATGAAGACAGTAGCAAATAGGACAAAGAGCAGACGCTGTCTAAGCTCCAGGTCACGTGCAGCAGTGCATTGCACCGGTGGAGGTCTGCCCTCTAAAGACAGCTTTTATTAAAAACATTTGTTTCCATTAACCTTTTATAGTCATCTTAAAAGAAACGTGTGGCATGTGACTTAAAAGGAAGGTTGATGGAGAAAAGTGGTTCAGGAAGGTATTCATACACTGACTGTTTTTAACAAGTCCTTAACCTCTTAAACCCTGAGGCCTATTTTCCGAAAATCTTATACCTTTCACGTTATAAGGCATTTCTCAGCTTTTAAAAGGTCTAAATTGCAAATCTTGGTATCTAAATAAAGATGGGTTCTTGGGGAGTGGTGTGGATGAGTTAATTTGACAGTCAAGAACACTGGGTAAGAGTAATTGATGTTGGAATGGCCAAAAAATGAACAAAAAAAAAAAAAAAACACATGTTTCCTCCAATATCTCCTTATTTTACTTATAACGAAGCAAATAAACACAATCAATTGTAACAACTACATGTGAAGGACATCTGTAGCAAGTTTGGTGTTCATACTACAAGAAACTAATATTCTGTAAAGGTTTTGATTGAACAAAGTTCAGGCGTAATCCATGTTGGCGCAGTTTGGCACAATAATTTAAATAATGGAAAAAATCTTGTCCAAAGCTTCCACTACGTTCATGGTCTTCTTTTCTTGCTTACGGGACATGATTTCAGCAAAAACTCTTAAAGAAATGCTGTAAAAGGGGGGTGGAAGCCCATTTATGCTATCTTCCTGCGCTTTGCGTAACGTCCCATTCACAGTGCTTCCGACGTTCGAAATTCCGCGTTTCCCTACCCCTCAACCATCTTCCCAACCGGGAGCTCAATACATGGTTGAAAAGCTTTGAATCTGTAGAATCCAATGATATCCACCATTTTGAGACTGACAGGATCCCCGACGATTTACAGGACATGGAGCGTGGAGAGGACTGCTTTTACGCACTGGGAGTGTTTCCATATTTGGTCATGTTATGCTAGCACAGAGCTACAGAGAAAAGCCAAAATGGAGTTTCTGCGAATATAACAACAAACAGACTTTTATCGCTATGGAAATAACTTTTGTTGAAAAAACGGCAAAGGTTAAACAAGATTTACATGCTTGCTTTGTTTTCGCTGGCATTTTTTCCGGGTAACTTTCGCTCCTTGCTCTGAAATACTTTGCGCCATGTAAATGAGTTGCATATCGCTGGATTCTGCTGGTTGTTGGCTTTCATTTGATGCCATGGTTTTGGTGTTTCTGTTTATATTGTGGATACATATTGCACATAAACTAAAACTTGGTCATGAATTATATTCTGGACATGTTTATTTGCATGGCGTTAAGAGCTGTGGTTGAAATATGAAATTGAATTAGAAATCGTTTTTAGAGGAGTTTCTGTTGAGCACAACGGTATTTAATATGTGTGGGTTACTCTCAGAGTTAGTGAGATATGAGCGAAAATGTAATGCAAAAGGGGGCAAGTCTCTCGGTCTTAAGAGGTTAAGTATTCACTAAGAAAACAACTGGTTCACTGCTCCTACGCTGGGGCAGACTGATATCCTGCCTTGCCGAAGTTGCTCCGTTCAAAAAAGTAAGTAAGATTTGTTTATATAGCACAATTTACACCAGGGATCACGAACAGGCGAGCCGTGGTTCAGATCTGGACCCAGAAACTGACCCATACGGACCGGGAGCTGCAGACCAAACTGGCCGTTTGGATTTGAGATCTTGTGGTGCGCCATGTTTTTTAATCGGTGCGGTTGTTGTGATCTTTCCAGTAGTTATTTAAGGGATGTGAGAACGTATTAAATGCAAATTAAATTATAAAAACACTTTCCACTGTCATTAATGAAATGGGGGGAGGGAGGGGGTGATCTCATGCAGAAGAGCAACCAAATCTAAAGCACCTGGTACTTGCGAGCACTAAAAAAGACTCACTGGTACTAAACCAGAAACTAGCTTTTATTAAAAGTTAAATTGCTTTATGAGACAAAAAGGTTTTGAACACAAGTATTGATTAAACAAAGCTACTCAATAATATTGCATTAAATAGTTAGACGTTAGGATCTTCTGGTGCTGCACAGTTAAAGCCACAAAGAGTTTATCATCAGGATTTGTAAACATCAAACAGTGACAAGAGTAATCGGTAAACTAAAAGCTGATATCTTCTGGGACATTTTGAAAGCTTGTGAAGATAAATGCGTTTTAGGTTTTGATTTTTGTCTTCAGCCTGGACCAGGGTACAGACAACAAGGCTTTGTCTGCTGATCTATGATTCCTTGGTGATTTGAAGCAGAAATAACAGATTAGAAGGACCTTGATCATTTAAGACTTCTAACTAAAACAGTAAAACTTTAAAATGAACAGGAAGCCAATGTAGGGATGCGAGGACAGCAGTAACTTGCTCTCTTTTTGCTATTTGTGCAGTTTTTTTGCCTAATGAAAGGAGACCTTGTGCCTTCTGATGTTACCTCAAGGTTTCTCGTGAAAGTTAAAAAGCAAGGGACTAAGAATCGAGCCCTGTGGCACACCACATGACAGAGCAGCAGCAGAGAATGAGAAAAGGTCCGATGGCAGAGACCACTTCAGTGTAGTGCCCTTTACACCCAAAACATAGTTAAATGCCAAAGCAAAATGTCGTGGTCAATTGTGTGTAAAAGATTACAGAGAAGGTGATTACTAGAAGGTGATTTAAGAAAAATAACAAGCAGGTTCAGGTTTAACAAAAGCTGGGTTTAATATTGTGTGTGTTTATAAATTTACTCTAAAATGCTCTTTATGACCAAAATCAAGCCACACACACACACACACACCTGCCTGCAGCGCTTTTTAGACACACACACACACACGCACACACACACACACACACGCACACGCACACACACACACACACACACATTCTTTCACATTAGTAAAAAAGAATTCTTCCTCCCATTCACTATTAAAATAATATGTTTGCTTCCTTTTTTCCGCAATTTTTATGTGGGTAGAAACCGCTTTCGTATCCTCGTCTTCGCAACGCTCAAGACCAAGGCTAAATTTGTCATGCGCAGATTGCGCACTAGACTGACCTCTGCATTATTCTCCTATTAGCGAACACTGCTACTTTATTTTTTATTTTTTTTTAGGTTTTTATATTTTTTTATACGTTTTGTTTTTAATTTACATCACTGTAAATGCAATTCAAAAAGAATGGCAACACAATTTAATCAAATTTTAGACAGTGATAGTTCGTGATTAGTTTCTATTTTTAGAACTGGCTTGCAGGCGACTGATATGGGCACTGCAGGCGACGCGATGCCCGCAGGCACCAGGTTGGCGACCACTGCTCTAGGAGGAGTTCGTTAAAGTATGATAAATTATGTGCGCACAGCGGTCATACAAAGTCAAAATTTTGTTGTAAACAGGAAGTTGTTATAACTCGGCTAAGCAATGTCCGGTCCAGTTCAAATTTGCTATGTATGTTAAGAGTCCATATCCTAACAAATCCAAATAGTGACATACAGTGTCAGTTATAGCGCCACCTAGTGGCAACATGTAATAGACCATTTTCTGTTGTTTTATACTTGTATTTCAGGCTGTATGACGAGTACATCTTTGAAAATCAGTACAGTTATGTAAGGGATCAGCACCAACAAAAAAGTCAATAGGAATCAGTTTCCAAAACCGACAGGAAGTCAGTAATTTTTTATTTTTGTATGAAATTGAGCATAGCTTCAGGCTTTGTAATTTAACGCACTCCTCCTAGATAATTCATCTGTTCATCTCCAAAGTTGTTTAGTATTCTCTCAAGGCATATGAGATGTTAAATTGCTAAGCTTTTTTGACTTCATTTTACGATGCGTCCTCGAAAGTCGAACTTTTTCTATGAACAGGAAGTGGTTAATAACTCAGCAATGCAATGTCTGATCAGCTTAAAATTTGTCATGCGTGTTAAGAGTCCATGTCTGAAGGATTTCATAGAGCGAAATACAGTGTCAGTTATAGCGCCACATAATGGCAGCATGCAAAACCTCTAAAAATGGCCAATTTCGCTCACGTCGCACTTTAATGAACTCCTCCTACAGATTTCATCTGTTCATCTCAAATCTCGTTCAGCACTATCTTAAGGCATATGGGATGTTAAATTGCGAAGCTTTTTTGACTTTGATAAACTATGTGCGCACAGCGGTCATCCAAAGTCGAAATTTTGTCGTAAACAGGAAGTTGTTATAACTCGGCTAAGCAATGTCCGATGCAGTTCAAATTCGCTATGTATGTTAAGAGTCCATATCTTAATAATGATTTTATTGAGGTATAGAATGAATGTGTACTTTTACTAAGAAAATCATTAGTTCAATCATAGCTCAAAGCTCATTTATGTTAAATAATTTTAAAGGTAAAAAGCACATGTGAAAACACGTAGAACAATGAAAATAGCATCAGCTGTATTTACTGAGGAAGGGAAAATAAACTTTACCAGACCCTTTTCAAAAAGTCCTATTGGAATACTAATACCAAAATACAATAGAAATTCCTTAAAGAATTCTATACAATTTCCTACAGAAATCTTAAAGGACTTTTTTCACAAGGATCACAGAAAATGACTCCAAACCATTTTAATCTTTTAATGTTAAAATCTTTATGAAAAATAAAGCAACTACAATCGTGCCTTAACTTCCCTGTGATGTTCTCAATTTTATTTATTTTAGACAAATCAATTAATTCCAGTTAAATAATTAGATATTAAATAATAAAAACCAAAATAACTGAATAATAGATAAAAGTTGTGGTTAATCCAGCTGTGTGCATCCTCCCAAGTGCGTATTTCGCTGCACAAAGAGAATCTCATTTCAAAACACAAAGGGTCCTTAAAATGCTCCCTTAAATGCGTCCCCTTTCCCCTGAGCCATCCCTTAGATAGCCTCAAATATCCCATCATGCATTGTGTTTTTTTTTTTCAACAGCATCAACACAAAAAATGCAAGTGACAGGCTTTTATTATTTTTAGATGCTGGTAGTGATGGGCAGAGATGGGACCAAGTCACTACTTTACAAGTCCAAGTCAAGGAAGAAGTCGCTATATTTCAAGTCACTTCAGGTCATTGGCTAACCTTTCCCTTTGATTACTACCCTGAACTTCCTCATTCCACCACCTTCCTTATCGTCTTCCCTTCTTCCAGATGACACACCCAGCACCTGTCTCCCAGTCTTCTGGCTTCTGCTGTAGTTTTCCAGTCATCTGGCAGCACCCAGAACCTGCCTCAACTTCTGTCTAAATTCCTCCTCTGTTGTCAGCTTCCACCACTTGGTTTTCTCCTCCATCTCTACCTTTGACTTGTTCTTACAAACCATCAAATTCATCCCACACACTACCATCCTATGCTTTCTGGCTATATTATCTCCTACAACCACAGTCACTAATAGTCTACATGTGTGCTTCTACCAACTCTTGTAGGTCACTCTATGCTCCTCCCTCTTCTGGAAGCAAGCGTTCACCACAACCATGTCCATCCTCTTAGGAAAGTCCACTACCATTTGTCCTTCAAGGTTCCTTTCCTAAATTCCAAACTTGCCCATCCCTTCCTCTTCGCCTGTGTCACATGTTGAGAGAAGTGTAGATATAACAGAAGTGAGTGCATGGTGAGAAAGTGGTAAAACTGTGGGGGTTTCCAGTACAGATGGTACGAATTGGGTTAGGGTGGGTGAGAAAAGCAGACTGAAAGGAAGTGCAAAAGTTGCAGATGTAGGATGTGCTGCAAAAAGACACTGCAAGCAAGAGTTAAAGACAAACCACAGAAAAAAACCGAGTGGTAGACAATTGACGTAAAACATGGGAAAACATGATGCACATCTGTGTTTTGCAGTCCATTCATGATAACATTGTTCACAATCAAAAGGATTGAATAGAAACAACCCTGAACACAGATGAAATGGGAGAACCTGAGAAATGTCCGAGAGGTAAGAGTGATGTTTCGTACTTTTCGAACCGACTGAAAGCTTTATTTTAATTTTACTAGCTACTTTACCTCTTTATTTTTTGTCATAATAACTACAGTGATTGATGTATACCACACGTTGATTTTGATCAGTCAGAAAAACAATTTGTCAAAAATAAATTTGGGAGGAATGAATGAAATTGAGCTCATCGACCCCATCTGCTGCTACTCTACCCTCGTTAGCAGCACATAGATGTTTTTGTTAAGTGTGAAAAAATGCTTTAACGATGCTTTCAGAAATTATTGTGAGATTTTGTGATGTCTGATGTTACTACTACCATCGATTCTAGTTGGGTACAGTTGCAAGGATTTTGTAGGATTATAGTCAGGTGTATGATTTATAGATACCAAACACATATTAATGATAATCACAAGAACAGGTCAACTTTTGTCTCTATCCACCGAGTTAAGGTCTCATAGCGCACTCCACAACCATCTTTGACAACCTCTTTGCTGTCTTGACTGTTGTGTTTTGTCACGCTGGGAAACCACTTTCAATGGCCAAGAAGAAGTTCTCAACCCAGACCATCAGCCCAGTCTTTCAGACACTTCAGGTAGAGCAGTTTTACAGACAGATTTAGGCTTCAACATTCGGTTTATCACCAACTTTCTGGAGGAGGGTCTTGTAGTCCCTTCCTGACAGATTCTGAAGAAGGTTATTTGCTTGCTTTTGTGGACAGGTGTCTTTTTTTGCGGGTAGCAAGAAGATTCTCCTAAAAGCCAGAAATATTGTTGTTGCATTGAACTAAACGTTTCAATAATGAACGTTTCACTAATAAAAACATTGCCCTTCCTGAACATTGCAGAAGTAATCTGCTTTGAGATCCCAGTATTCCAAAATAAAAACATGCGCTCCAGTTTCAGAACTACAATGTTTATTCACCTCTAAAGCACAGCACAGTACAGTGGTACCTCGAGATACGAATGCTTCAAGTTATGAAATGTTTAAGATATGAAAGGTTTTGCTGGAATGTATTTGTTTCGAGATACTAACAACCACAAACAGTTCTGCTCTGTAATCCACTTGTTTAGTCTGACATCGTGCTGCGCTTTCGGGTCCTTGCGTTCCTATCCCCCAGTGCAAAAAGGGTCTGATACACTTCAAAACCTTTTAAATCAGTTTTAAATTGAGCCGGAACATTATGTATAGATTACCAATAATGTGCTATAACAAATGTTAGAGTCAAGGTGTCGTAAAAGAAGTAACGTTTATAACGTGGAAAGTGCTGTTCTGTAGCGCAACTTAGAGAAACCCTGTGACTCGTTCTCAGAAGCTCTCTCTCCATCTGTCTGCGCTTGTGCTTGAAACCGTGTTTGTGTCAGTAATTTTCATACACGGTGCCAAAATGTTTTCTACCACCCGTTCCACCTCCTCCGACACATCGCTTCACTCAAGGTAATGTTTCACATTTGTGTACATAGTATGTATTTTGCTTGTGTTTTATTCTGTTTAATTATCCTTTATTACATTAACAATGTGTAGATTTAAGGATTGAAGAAACACTACTTGATTTTTCACTGATATTCCATTTTTTATTATGTTGGCTTGCAGAGGCATTCACACTATTGTTATCCTACATATTTAGTGTGACTGCAGAGGAATTCACACTATCGTTATCCTACGTATTTATTATTATTTTTTTATTATTATTATTATTCTCCCATTTTTCAGTTGCTAACTACTTCCGCATACTTTAAGCTAGAAACACCATTCAAACGTCAAAACGTTCAGCTTTTTTTGCTCTATGTTGCTTGTATTCTGCTTTTAATATCTTTTATACTTTTTATAAAATTTAACTTTATTTAAAATATTTTTTCCCATTGAAATGAATGGGGAGACTTCAAATTTCTGCAAACTTTCAGCCTTTATAACTTCAGCAAACTTTCAGCTAGAAAAACCATTCAACTTTTCAACAAATCTACACAGTTTCAGCTTTTAATGATTTTTTCAGCTTTTTCCTAACTTTTATACTTTTTATAAAATTCAACTTTATTTAAAATATTGTTCCCATTAAAATGAATTGGAAACACTGAGAAATGTCTCCTCGATTCGAAAAGTGGCAGTTGGAGGCAGCTGATTAACTAACTAATTTGAATACGGAAATTTGATTGGCTACGGCTACCCATAGACTTACAATGGGCCATAGAGATGCATCTCTCCCATTCATTTCAATGGGGCAATTGATTCCTATATGATCCTATTGTAAAAGAGCTTTTGTAATTGGTTCACAATGGAGAGTCATAGCAACATTAAGGATGCATATAACTAATCCAGCCAATCATTGCTTATGCTTTAACATAAATTCATCAAGCCACGCCCACTTTTCAACATAATTTTTGAATGTCAAATATCTTCTGAGTGGAACATCGTAGAGAAATGGGAGTTGTTTTATATTGATCCAAGGTGAATGTAGATTAAACATGATGTCACCAACTCATCCACAGCAACCAGAATATTTACCATAGCAACCAAATCGGCAAATCTCTATCTCTGCGTAGGAAAATGCTAGAGACACAGGAGTTGGTCTAATTGACTTGTAGTCACACAGGGAACATTATATAATGTCAATGACCCCTCCATAGCAACCATAATTGCTACCATAGCAACCCAATTGACACATCTCTATCTCAGGTTAGGAAAATGCCAGAGACACAGGAGTTGGTCTAATTGACTTGTAGTCACACAGGGAATATTACATTATGTCATTGACCCCTCCATAGCAACCATACTGGTTACCATAGCAACCAAATTGACACATCTCTATCTCAGCTTTGGAAAATGCTTGAGACATGGGGGTTGGTGTAATTTACTTGTAGTCACACAGGGATCAATTTTTTATGTCAATGACCCCTCCATAGCAACCATACTAGTTACCATAGCAACCAAATTGACACATCTTTATCTCAGGTTTGGAAAATGCTAGAGACATGGGGGTTGGTGTAATTTACTTGTAGTCACACAGGGATCAATTTATTATGTCAATGACCCCTCCATAGCAACCAAACTGGTTACCATAGCAACCAATTGGACCCATCTCTACCTCAGCTTAAGAAAATGCTAGAGACATGGGGGTGAGTTTGTTTAACTAATTGTGACCCAAGGAACATTGATTGAGGTAACTAAACCCTCCATAGCAACCATATGGTTACCATATCAACCAAATTGGCATATCTCTATCTCAGCTTAGGAAAGTGCTAGGGACACAGGGTTTGGTTTGTTTCACTCATAGTGACACATGAAACATCATATAATGTCAATGACCCCTCCCTCCATAGCAACAATACTGGTTACGGTAGCAGCCCAATTGGCACATATTGTTCTCAGCTTAGGAAAATGCTAGAGACACGGGGGTTGGTGTAATTTACCTGCAGTCACTCAGGGAACATTATATGATGTCACTGACCCCTCCATATTAACCATACTGGTTACCATAGCAACCCATTTGACACATCTCTATCTCAGCGTAGGAAAATGCTAGAGACATGGGGGTTAATTTGTTTCCCTCAAAATGACACTGGGAACATTCTATTATGTAAATGACCTGTCTAGAGCAACCAGACTTTTTACCATAGCAACCCATGTGACACATCTCTATCTCAAGTTAGGAAAATGCTAGAGACATAGGGACAGGTTTAATTTACTTGTAGTCATACAGATAACTATATATTATGTCTATGACCCCTCCATAGCAACCATATTTATTACCATAGCAACCCAATTGATTGACATTTTCAACTTTACAATGTGTCACCTTTTTCAGCTTCATCTTTCAACTTTTGAAACTGTTAACTTTCTAATGTTTCAACTTTCAGCTTCCACTTTCAACTTTTGACATATTCAACTTGACATTTCACCTTTCAGCTTCCTCTTTAAACTTTTGACAATTTTAACTTTCTAATGTTTTACCTTTCAGCCCCCACTATTAATTTTTGACACTTTCTACTTTCTACTTTCTAATGTTTCACTCTTCAGCTTCCTCTTTCAACTTTACATATTTCAACTTTACAATGTTTCACCTTTTAGCTTCAACTTTCTAACGTTTCACCGTTCAGCCAAGGAATTCTGCAATTTTGAGCATTCCCTTTTCAGCTCTCTGCATTCACACGCATTTTCCGCTAGGAAATGCACTTTCTAGTAATTCTGTCAGCTTCTCCTCCAAGCCCGTTCGAGCTACAGCCACGAAACTTTCCACGGTCGTCCAAGCTGTTCCCACGCGGGCTACTATGTCTTTTTCCGGACCGATTTGAGCAGGGGTTTCCGTAAAAATCGCAAATTTCGGCCCAAAAATCGGCCAAGTCATTCCAGCCCTAGAGTGGTGATGTCATCGCCCACTCTAACTTTGAGCAAGCTCAGTCTTGTTGATACTTGCACTGTTTTCTTAACTAAAAAGTAACCTTTACACACACATTTTATATCTAAATGGTAGAGATTTCTGTCCTCTTTCAGTTGGTGCTGTCGTCGTCTTTAAAAATCACACGGTTTTTACTCCAGGTGGCCTAAACCACAAGGAGTGCACATAATTGCTCCATTCACCTCCATTCAAAAATTGTGCCAGAAGCTATTTAAAATCTCAATTGAAGGCTATTTCTAACTCGCCATAAATCATTCAAACTTTATCACAGCTTCACAAAATTTACACCATACTCTTCCATAAAATCTTGTGATTCTAACAGTAAAAGAAATATTTTAATATGTTTGGTCTTTCTTTCGTTTTCCTTATTTGTTTGGAGGTATGGGTGTCTCGGAAATGTGCTGTTGCACAGAATCAAATGAAGGCTATTTCTAGCTCGCCATCATTTTTTATTTCTAATCACACCTTCACAAAATTTGCAGCATTCTCTTCATTACGGAATCATTTCGATTATGTCTTACAGTTCTTCTATAATCTTTATTTGTTTGAGGCATGGAAATTTTTGAGATTCTCTCCAGCAGATTTGGCATAGTTCAAAAACTGGCAGTTTAAACTCCAGGTTCAACTGATTGCTAATAAGTAGGTCAAAGGTGTCTTCATTGACTTTCAATGGCCCATTGAAATGAATCGAGCATGAATCCCATGGATCCTATTGTGAAAGAGCTTCTGTAATTGATTGACACTGGAAAGTCAAACGAGCATTAAGAAAGCAAATGGCTTATCCAGCCAATCATTGCTTGTGAAATAACATAAAATCATTAAGCCACACCCACTTTTGACAAAACTTTCAATGTCAAATATCGTTTAAAAGGAACACATTAGAGACATGGGGGTTGCTTTATATTATTATATAAATGGAAACTAGATTATAACATGATGTCACTGACTCCTCCATAGCAACCAAATTGTTTAGCATAGCAACTAAATTGGCATATCTCTATCTTCGGTTAGGAAAATGCTAGAGACTTGGGGGTTGGTAAGCTTCACCCATAGTGATAGCTGAAACATTATATTATGTCAATGACACCTCCATAGCAACTAGACTGGTTACCATAGCAACCAATATGGCATGTCTCTATCTCAGCTTAGGAAAATCATTGAGACATGGGGGTTGCTGTATTTTACTCGTATTCATAAGGAGAACAAATCTAGTCTACTTATACTGTTGTTTCTGAGAGCCCTTGCACGGATTATGTGTTTTACATGTAAAACTTGCTTCGAGATACGAATTGTTTGACATACGAATGTCACCCTAGAATTTATTAATTTCGTATTTCGGGGTACCACTGTATCTTCAGGCTCTCAGGGTTTGTGCTTTGTTTCAGACCCATGTTTGACCATTCAGAAGGAAGATGCGCTTGTCAGCATTGTGGTGAAGCTGGTTCCTAACTCAAACCTCAAAATGTTTTTTTCTTAGAAACTTTCTTTATTTCTTGTGGTGTTTAGCTCAACAAGACACAGTGTGCTAACATGCATTTAAAGTGATTTCTAAGATGTTTCATTGTTTTAAATTTATTTTTTTTTAATATTTTTCCCAACAATATGACAAACAAACCCTGAAAAAAAGAATACTTTTAAAGTTCATGATTTAAAGTTGTCTCGTTTCATCATCAGTCAGCTACTTCAGGCAGAAAGTTTTTAACTAAATCTTTTAAAAAAATCTAACATGAATCTAATTATAACGTGATTAATTGTCATTTCAAACAAAATGTCTTTTAAAAACATTTATTGAGTGTGTTGTGTTTTTTTTTAAATAAAATAGGATCTTTTTGGATTTCTTGAACAGTTTTTTGAGCGACCTTAGTTAAAGTTGGTAGCATAAACATGTAAACAACTTGCTCTTTGTCCCTCTACTTAGGGAGCTTTATGCGTTCCAAACCAACGGGATGTGAAAAGTGCCCTCAGAACACCTTCATTGATGAGGAAAACAACATGACAAAGTGTCGGGATTGTAGGGAGTGTTCCAGCTGTACGTTTACATCCACTCACTTCATAATTTAATAAAATTTTCTCGTTGTAAAACTATTGTATATTGTTTAATAGACAGCAACCTGGAGACGGAGCAGGAGTGTAGGCCGGACAGAAACACTTTGTGCAAGTGTAAGCCGGGATACTACTGCGAACATCCAAGCGACGCAAGCAATTCCAACTGTGAGAGTTGCAAAAGTGTCTCGATGTGTCCTCCAGGGAAAGGAGTCAGCATTTACCGTAAGCTATGTGGAAATCACTGTATGTGGCGTAGTGGTGGGGTTTGTCGTCCTATAAAGGGACGCTTGGTGGTTAGATCCTCTCCAGGGCCATTCTGCCGTTGTGGCCTTGGACAACTACTTCACCTGCATTTGATGTGTTCGACTGGTGGCGGCCAGGAGGCTGTAGGCACTAACTGGAAGCCACGTTCTGTCAGGTGCTGCTCATCACCACCAGAGTGTGAATGTGAAGTGAACGAGTAATGCTCTGAAAATTGTGAAGCGTCTGGAAAGTGCATGAAAGATTATTATTTATTATTAAAGTATTATTCCAATGATATAAAAAATAAATACAGATATATGATCTTACAAATAACAAGGTCCATGTGGTAAATAATGGCACATTTTCACTAGAGCTTGGATTCAACGGCAGGGACAATACACTGCATTGGCCAACTTGATCACAATAGACCCTCGTCCCTCTGATTCTCTGAGTCTACCTCAGCCAACTAACGTCTTTAAAAAGCCAGATGGAATTGCTTCAGATCTAAAACCAAACAAACTATTATCAACGGGAATCTATTATTGGTTGAAAAACCGTGGCACCACATTATGCTGAAGCCCCACCATACAGCTGTCCATGAGAGAGAAACACACAGTGTTCAGTGTGTGCCTGTTGATCAACCAGTGTCAAATCAGCACCAAAGTGCTTAGGACACAGGTTATGGTGATTTGCATCCAGTTTTAGAGGTAACTCACAAATGGTGTAAATGAGCGAGATCATCCGCAGTCTTCAACATATTTGTTCATTTAATTCCTTCTGCATATAAACTATAGAATTTCTAAAACTGTTGAAATGTACCTACAGGTGTGGTCATATAAGTAGAATATCATGAAAAGTTCAGAAATTCCGTTCAAGTACGGAAACTTGTAGAAGGTATACGTTCAGTCCCCATAGGCCGATGTGATCATTATAATGACCAACTTATGAATACCACAAAATCTGGATTTTGAAAAAAAAAATGCGACAAGAACCACCGCACACAGACGATTGGTGCCAGCTGATGCATTCTTAGACAAGAGATTACACCCAAAGCATCTCGTCTGGGCTTAGCATAAAAAGGAGTGCTCCAAAGTTATTTTCTCTGCTGAAAGTACATTTTGGATTCCTTTGGAAATTAAGGTCCCAGAGGCTGGAGGAAGGGCGGAGGGGCAAAGGTTCCACGTTGCCTGACCACGTTACAGTACCGCACTCACAACTCCCTCATCCACCCTGCTCCCTACGCCACTGGCAATACAATCATGTTATATAGAAAATTCCATGGATTGATCTCAGGCAGTTGTGTAATAACTTCACTAGAAAAGTTCTACGTAACTATAAAAGTAGTATTAATTCGATTCCCTGCCTGATATAATGATTGTTCTGTGGCAGCTGATGATCCCCAAGCCTCTTGTTCTCAGCTCGCCGTTGTTGGTTAATTAAAGAACGGCTTTATGTTTGTCTGGCAATTGCAAGCTCAGCAGGTGAAACATGGCATGTGCCAGAGACCTGTTGTTAACCTGCAGCTGTGTTTCAGACACAAGGATACGTGACACCGTGTGCAAAGCCTGTCCTGAAGGAACCTACAGTGACGTGCAGGACGATTCGTCTAGCTGCAAAAACCACACAAGGTAAGAGTAGGGTTGCCACCCATCCCTCAATATACACGATTGTTCCATTTTAGAATAAGACGGGTGGAAGCGTCAAATGAAGCGTGTGGTTTCTTGAGTGACAGCCGTTGAATGACTGTGTTTCAGCAGTTAAAACCCTCAGCCAATCAGGTACCCCACATCCAGTGTGGTTAACACCACTGAGCATTAGGATCAAAACATCATTTGTTTATAACATTCATTGGAAATAACACGTAAATAATGAAAGAATTCAAGGTGAAGTCCTCCGTTATAAAAGCAATGCTGTTGAAACCAGATTAACTCAGATTAGGATAATAATAATAATAATAATAATAATAATAATAATAATAATAATAAAACGTTTGCTTTATGTCTCGCCAAATTTTCACTATGATTTTCTCTCTGTGGAGGGTAGAATTTAATCAGAGTTCTCTGCAATGGGCCAATGCTCACCAGAAGTTGGTTTGAGATAGCGCTTCCGGTTTTTGTGAAGTTGCTCCATTACTTTCTAGGTCCGAAGCGAATCGAGGTCAGCAGTAAAATAGAATGTTGTCATCAGGAAAACTCAAGAGCAAAAACGTACAAGTCAAGACCGGAGCCAGTGATTCTGTGACGGGACCAGGGAAAATGGGTCTTTAGGCCAGTCTCAAGCTCTACGTCACAACTATTCGGACCCCATATGTCCCAGCTCAAGTACCATGGGACTGCATCAAGCCACTCCAGTGGAGTAGTGTCATCAAGGAGATGTGATCAGCAGTAGCTGAGGACCATTTATAAACTTTTGTGTGAAAAGTAGTGCCTAAAATTAAAGTTGAAGCAATGGGATTCCAGAATTCAGCAAGCATGGTTTTCCAGAACAGCTGTATTTCTTTGTAAATGTGAAACATGATCAGTTGAGCTCAGATTAAAAAGGGACGTGCACACTGCATGATTATCTCTGGCTAAGCTTGAACGGTGAGTGAACGCTGCCCTCGATGGTCTGCCGGTGACCAACCCAGAGAGTACCATGCCTTTCACACAACATGAGCATTTTTATTAGCATCAGGGTTTAAACCTGTAGCTTTTACCATCAGAAGCTTTGCTGCGTTTGCATAACACTACCACGTGCTTCTCCTACACACACTAAGATTATTGCTTCCATTCTAATAAAGTATAGACACTCTCATCTCCTCCTTTGGGGCAGAGGGGTGGTCAGTTCAGAGCATGATCAGATAACAGAAGATTGTAAATCAAGTAACACTTAAAGAACCCAGAAAATCCACCAGCCCCCAAACAAAGACAAAACACACTGGCTGGTATTGTGTAAAAATCTTAATCTATTTTAATAAGCAATTCTCTGTTAATCACAGTTGATAAATAGTTATGTAGGAAAAGCAAAGCTTACCAAAGATGTTTCATTTGTAATCCTACAGGGAACACGGTGTTCTCTTTCGAGCAAGCCCCCAGAAGACACTTTACTGGGATGTATAAAACTTTTATCTTTGCCATGACGTAATCTTTTTCTCTTTTAAGTTGTGATGATTTGGGTCGATTTTTGAGAGTTCCTGGAACCGTCGAATCAGACGTTACATGTGGAGATTTTAAATGTACATGTGAGTCCTCGCAGATTTCATTTTAAAGAAATGATTCAAATCGGGGACTTGGAGAATGAAGATCTCAACTCAAGATTCTTTTTTTTCCCAGCTGGTTCCTGGATTGCACCTGCTAGTCTGTGGACTGGGTTTGTGGTTACTGTCCTGCTGGTTTTTCTGGTTTGCATTTTCTGCAGAAAGAAACGTCCATTTGGAAGAACAGGTGACGTCTCACTAAAGTACCTTCTCATCTCCATGTTGTGATCAGAGTCGATGTCCATGTGATGACGTTGAAAAAAGGTAGGAGGCTGTGTAGAAGCTTTAATACTAGATAAGGAAACAACCAAAATCTGAGATACAGTTTTGTTTAAGATTGAGCACAGCAACAAGACACATGATAGTTATACTACCTTAACAAGGTCTCTCCTAGACCAAGATTTCAAAGCAGACTGGGGTTAAAAGACGTGCCATTCAAGCTCATTGAGGAACCCAAAGAAACGGGCAGCACTGAGGATCGTAGATACAGTTGGTCGGCCAAGGAAACTTAGTGAAGCAGATGCTAATTACTCTTCAAAGTGGAGCACTGGCAGTGGAATATAAGTACACCCCTCTACTGTCCGGAGAAGTCTGGCCAGAAGTGGTCTTCATGGAAAAGTGAAAATGTGAAATATTTGGAGTTGTGGCAGAAGGCTACAAAAAGCTTTTGGTCAAAGGGTTGGAGATCTGTAAAAAAAGGAGTGTCTCCAGGCAACAGTGAAGCATGGCAGAGGTACTGTAAGGGATTTGGAGATTTGATCAGGAGAGAGAAGTGCGTGAGAAAGCTACGTCCACAAAAGATCTGGGGTCAGCTCTCCAAGATGTTAGAAACAATCTGCAGCAGAGCTCCTTCTGAATCTCCAGCTCAGGTTCAATGCAAGCCCAGGATGCTCTGAACCAATATCTCGGGTGTAACCAATATCTCTCTTCACAATTGCCCAGAGATTTTCTATGAGGTTAGGTCAGGTGAGTTGCTGGCCAGTAGTTTTGGTCCTGTTGGAAAATTACACCATGTGGTTGGGAAGCAAAAAGTGTTCTAAAACCTCCTGCTAGACGAGTGTGGACCACAGACGTTTTTCACTTTTATTCATCTCGCTTGTGCACTTTTCCTTCCCTTCACCTTTCTATTAATGTGCGTGAAGACAGAGATCTTTTGTATCGTTCTCTCAGAGAGTTTGCTCAGTATCGACATTAAGGCATCAGGCAGCATCTGCAGATTTGTCGGCTGCACATCCATGATGGGTATCTCCCGTCCCACCACATCCCAAGATGCTCTACTTGATTGAGATCTGGGGACTCTGGAGAACATTTGAGTACAATGAACTCATCGTCATGTTCAAGCAACCAGTCTGAGATGATTCATGCTTTTTCTCCTGCTGGAAGTAGCCACCATTAAATGGGGACACTGTGGTCATAAAGGGATGAACATGGTCTGCAACAATACTCAGGGAGGCGTCAATTGCTTAATTGGTACTAGTAGTGTGGCAAGAATATACACTGAGGGAAAAAACTATTTGAACCCCAGCTGATTTTGTAAGTTTGCCCACTAACAAAGACTGTATCTAATGTTTTTCGAGAGGACTTGATGCTTACTTTAATTATTCTATTGACCCTCTTCGTAATGAGCTGGTCCACTCCTTGCTCCCCCCTTGACCACTGGGTCTACTTGTATCATCAGAGCACAGCACGCTTGCGAAACTTAGGTCTACTCCTGAAATAATAGGCACCAATTCAGCACAGAAATACCTAATTATGCTTAAAGGCTTCTCCTTGTGCAATTCACCTCTGTGCAAAACCACTCTATTTACTTATTTGTTTCATGTGAAAAATTGTGTTCTTACTCTTCACTTCCTGCCATTTAGAAACATGCAACCGGTTTCCTCTTTCAACAAAACTAGTTCCTTTCTTATTATGACATTCCCGCCGCTGGTCTCAAGCGTATTTTTTTCTAGCCTCATTATAAGCAAAATACCGTAATCATTACAAATAAAGCGATCTATCAAAAAAAAAAGCCAGAACAGTGCTACACATTTCTACGAGATGGTTCAGATAAAACTGCTAATCAACCACATCCTTGTAATGGACAGAACTCACCAATAATGTCATGATATAATGTAAGAGTAATATTTACATTGAATGTTTTATAAATGTACAGTACACGTAAGAAAAGCATGGAATGATTTCAGTTAATGCAGTATTGATATTTTATTTGTTTTCCCAGGTTATTCTTTGAGCCCAGTCTCACCGGTTCTTCCTCCAGATATATTGAAATACCCTCCACAGTCTGATGTGGAGAAATGTGCAGGCCTCACACGTCTCACTCTTAAAGGTAATGCTCCTTCTAAAGAAAGAAAAGGCTGTTCATGTTGATTCACCCTGTTTTGGCTTTCAATTCAGGTTATTTTCTCTGTAGTTGGGCAAACTTGTTTCTCAGAGTTCTGTCTTGGTTGAAAGTTATTACACTTGTAATGTCAGTATGGAGTGAATTTTGAGCCAACAAGGAAACCAATTTGCAAAAACAAATAACAAATGTTTCCTACATTTACATTTCTACAAGTGACCTTCCTGGAAGGAGTTCCTGTACCCGGTTTCCTCCGGGTACTCCAGTTTCTCTCAAAAACCTGCATCAGGTTAATTGAATAATCTAAATTCCCCTTAGGTGTGAATGTGTGAGTGAATTTTGCCCTGCGATGGACTGGGGACCTGTCCTCTCGCCCAATGTGTGCTGGAGATAGGCACCGGCGGACCCCCATGATCCCGAAAGGGAATAAGCAGGTTTGAAAATGACTGAATTAATGAATGAATTTGATTGAGGATTAGGATGTATGTGTACTTTTACTAAGAAAATGATTGGATCAATTCATTTATGTTAAATAATTTTAAAGGTAAAAGCACATGTGAAAACACATAGAACAATGAAAATAGCATCAGCTGTATTTACTGAGGGGAGGGTAAAAGACACTTTACCAGACCCTTTTCAAAAAATCCTATTGGAATACTAATACCAAAATACAATAGAAATTCCTTAAAGAATTCTATACAATTTCCTACAGAAATCCTAAAGGACTTTTTTCACAAGGGTCACAGAAAATGACTCCAAACCGTCCATTTAATCTTTTAATGTACCCTCTTTTACTAAAATAGTAACATTGAATATGAAATAAAGCAACTACAATCGTGTCTTAACTTGCTTGTGATGTAATTCTCAATTTTTTTATTTTAGACTAATTAAATAATTCCAATTAAGTAATAAACACCCCCTTCCCTAAAGATCGGTCGTGTTAATAAGCCACAATTTACAACGTTTGCAATATATTTAATAATCCTTCAAGTTTTGTAAATAAAAACCACAATAACTGAATAATAAACAAGGACTCAAGCCTTTCTCCAGAGGACCGTTGATGGACTCATAGCGCCCTCTGTTGTCATGAATGCAGCCCAAGGCCTTGTATTTTTCTGGGAATATGGCACAAATCTTCCATGTTTTTGTACCAAAATTTATTTGAGCAAATTACAGAGGATAAATGTGAATATAGGAAACATTTGTCATTTTGTTTGTGAGCTGTGTTTTCCTCCACGAGACACATTGCATTTTTTGCTAGTTTGGCTCAAAATTCACTCCATAAAATGGACCACAAGTTGAGTAAACTTTAAATATTTTTTGCAGCTGGCTGCTTAAGAATTTAGAGCTCAATGTTTAATTGGAATAATGTACACAGATGTCTGAGCTCTTTTTGCCTCAACTCTGCAACCCATCTTCAGAAAAAAAACTATGTTTCCTCTTGCAACTGTTTTTCTCTTATCCTGTTGTGACTCCTCCTCCTTCAGCCTTCTCAGTTGTCATGAGTAGCTGAAGCCACTTGGTAAAAACCAAACTTTTTTAACTTTGAGAAAAAAGAAGCTAAAATCTGACAACCTATGTACTCTAATCCCGTGTTTGAGTGAAGACCAGTTTTATTTCTGAGCATTTGATTCATTTGGAGATTGGACTGACCAAAAACCAAAACTTTTGGGCTTAGGTCAAGAAAACAGCAGTGTGTCTGCTTTCAATTTCCAATTGAACAAAAGTTAAAATACAAATCCAGGTCCCTGTGGTACCTGTGCACTGCATTTAAATAAATCCCCTACAGTCATAAGCTGAACCCCAACATCATCACACCCCTCCTCCCATGAATTCAGTGACTATTTCTGCATTGCATTGCAGATCTCAAAGTTGGACTCATCAGGTCTAATGTCCATTCCTTGTGTTTCCTGGCACAAACAAATCTTTTCTGTGTTTTTCTCTGGTAGTCATTTTTTGCAGCTGTTTCACCATAAAGGCTTGAGTCATCTCCCAAATGTGTTATGTGTTACTCTGAGCTCTAATCGAAGAGGCTGATAACTTGTAAAGATGTAAAGTTATCCTCAGCAGCAGACGTGACCTTTGGTGGCAGTTCTTGATTTTTGCAACAAAATTTGGAATTACATACTTTTATGCAATGTTCCTAATTAACGTACACAACTCAGTGGTAATGGACTCCTGTCAGATGTGCTCCTTGTCTGACATATGGGGGAGTCTGCAGATCATCTACAGGGTCGTACAAGATGCCAGGCACCTCATAGATGATCTGCTATGCCTTGCAGCATCAGAAGTAGAGTAATCTTCTCAGTCTTCCGATTCAGATCTGATGCCCTCCAATTTAGCGCAGACTGATTTACAGCTAGAAGTATCAGCGATGCTCTTTAATGCTGCCAACACCCTCTGACCAAGTTCCTTAGTGGTTGGAAGACTGGTTTCTGGAATAGTGTCTGGACCTTGTTTACCGCGTACCTCCAGTACCTTTCTTCCCTAAGAATGAGGAGCTAACGAAATTCTGGCAGGCTCTCATGGTGCATAAGTGTCCCGGAGAAGGAATTCAGTGATGCACAGGTGGAACTGTTCGGGACAACTCCCGTTGCCAGTTTTTTTAATCAGAGCCTGTCTCAAGCTTGTGCCTGCTGTGACAGATGCCATGGCACACTTCTGTCCCGAGACGAAACGCTTATACTTGTTTCCCCCAGTGAGACTTCTAGCAGAGGTGCTGTGCAAGGTCAGGGAGGACAAGCATGAAGTGAGTCAGCCCAACAGAGCTAGGTCACTTCGGGAGGGGACTTCAGGCATCCATGACTGCCCCGGTCCCTACAGTTATCAGTAGTGGGCCATGCATTGGCACTTACTAAGAGGTCCTGCTATGCTGCTAAGTGGGGTTGATTCATCGATTGGTGCATCTCCCACCAGGAAGACCCTTGGACATACCCCATCAGGGTTGTGCTGACCCTTCTCCGGAAGTGGTTTGACCATGGAATGTCCCGTTCATCCCTCAAGATCTACACTACCGGAATTTCCTCCTTTCACCTCCCAGTTGAAGGAACATTTGTTGGAAGCCATGATCTGACCGTGAGATTCGTTAGAGGAGCTAGACAGCTGCGGCCTTCTAGACCCTTTCTAGTGCACTCTTGGGACATATCTGTCACCCTGCATGGGCTACGGACGTCTCGTTTTAAGCCACTTCAAGCAGCAAAGTTTAATTTGCTCTGTAAGAAGACGGCACTCCTGCTAGCTTTGGCCTCCCTAAAGAGGGTTATAGATCTCCAGGCACTGTCTGTCAATAAGTCCTGCCTGGAATTCAAGCCCTAAATGGTTTGAAGGCACCTGGTGCCTTCTTAGGGGACCAGGTGGTGACCTTGCAAGAAGAGGCAGATCCAGCGAAGGGTCTGTGTTGTCCTGTGAGAACCCTTAGGCTCAGGGGCTGTCTTCAAGCAGTGGCTAGCCCAATGGATTGTGGAGGCAATCCAGCTCGCCTACCAGGCTTCAGAGGCTACTTTTTTTTAAGTTTGATGGCTCACACCACACTCAGTATGGCAGCTTCAAGGGCATTGGCCAGAAGGATCTCACTTGCCGACATATGTAAAGTCAATATCTAACACCTCCATTAGTTATTATAACCTAAGTGTGATTTCGCCTCTGCTGTGCTGAGTGGTGGCAGCAATGAATGATAGCTTGCAGTGCCTTTCCCTGGAAAGTGTCACATTCTAGTTTTCTTCCCCCTTTTGGCACTGATTGAGCAGATCAGTCAGTCAATCACCTGCCATACGTCTCTGTTCCCTCCCTTCATAGATGGGGAACGATGCTGGGTCCGCACCTGCCCATACTCAGGATGATGACTCCCACCTGAAGCCTTTTTTAGGGCACAAATGACATATATGTGGGGAGAGTAGAGCTTTGAATGTATATCACATGAAAGTGTTTTCCAGTCTCACTTTGAAACTGGTAACACTGAAGTCACCCTGAGGCTGATTTAGTGAATTTGTAGTGAACCTAGTAAACTCGATGGAATTCTTGAAACTATATTTCTTGGAAAGGTAGGGTTTTAAGTTTTTGAGAGACTATTTCTGGAACTAGCGCTCCTCCATCTTGTGCTCCTTTGTCATCTAAGCATCCCCTGGCTGCTGCTGATCAATCTAACAAACATAAGGATCATCATGTTGGCTTCTCAAAGTTCTTGTCTTCTTCTTCTGACAAAACAAAACAAAAAAATGCATCTCCTCCTGAGTAAAGAAACTGTGTGAATACCAGCACGAACGAAGCAGACAAGAATATAAAGGAAGGGGAAGAGAATATAGCAGTAACGGTAGAATTAAGAATGAGGAGAGAAACTGGAACTTGAGATTTTCATTCTCACAGCTCTGTCAATTCAGTGTCTGTAATGTAAAAACAATTAGAATTAATCTGTGAATCTGTCTTTCTGAATTATTTTCTTTTTCAGATAATTACACACTCATGGACAGTAGCATCCAATGTGATGGGCATGAGCTAGTGATGCCAGTGTCACAGAAGCACATCCAATCAGCTGCTAGAAATGGACACGCAGACAGCATCATGCAACTGTCTTACTGCCAATCGGAGCCACAAGAGTCAGAATGGAATGATGAACTTCCTGATTCCTAATTTGCTGCAACATAAGGAGAACTTGAACAGATGGAAAATGTATTTATAAAAATAACACGATTTCTGAAAATTACGGATAGATTTGACTTGCTGTTCCAGCAACAGGTTAGAACCGAAACGCAGCGGACGTACAGTGATGAGGTGGAATTTGGAAGCAATGCGAGGCAAGCATTGATGAAACGTTTTCATTTTATTCATTGATCTATTTGTACAGGGCATCATTCATGGCGATATTTGCGATATCCAGGAAAACCTTCCTATCTCCCAAGGTTTCATTTTCATTCTGTGTGTATGTGCGATAGACCTTTGTGTTAAACACATTTCTAACAACAGGTTTTTTCATATATTTTAGTGAAGTAGGGGAATTTGACAAAAAACAGAAAAAAAATCTCTTCCAATAAATGTAAGCAACTTTATCATATTAATAGTTTATTTATCTGTTTATTTCTTTCACAGCTCTGTCAATTGATTTTAACCAAGAAAAAAAAAATAAGTTTTGTTGATGCATTGTTATAAACATTGATGTAAAATAAAAGTTTGATGTGAGAAAAAGACTACTATAATTTATAGTAAAGATTTTGTAATTATCACATAACTCAAAAGTAAACATCATATAAATGTAACTGCAAGCAACTTCGAGAAGTTCCAGACTGGCAAATGAACTATCATTAAAATTATCAATAACGTACAAATTCAAGAGTTTTAGCCCTATGTTGAAGAACTTTAGACTTAGAGGTGGCGCTGTTCCCCACCTTATTGAGAATGAGAATGTTCTGATTCAAATTTTGTATGAATCTGAGGAGTATTTCGAAAGAGTAGATTTTCGACCTAAAATTAAACTGTGGATAAGGAATGGAGCTGAATATGCCAAAATTTGTATTTGTGTTCTCGCCATAGTCCAGGAAAAAAAAATTCAAGAACAGATTTTTAACCATAGCACTTATAGAAATGTATTTATAAATATTTTTATATCTTTTCACCACAATGTGGAGCAGCACACAATCAAAATGGCCAGACTCAGCATGATGGTCAGAACATATCTAGAGCAGCTTTATGATTTTATGATAAACTATGGAATTTATTTTGTGCCAAAATACGCACTGAATTTCAGCAAAATGAACGCAAATAAATTAATGATTACAAAGAAAAGGTTTGTGCCAGAATGACAAACGTAACTGTCAGGATCTCAAACACAAAATTAGAAAGCAAAAGCAAAGATGCTGAAAGCGTAATCAAAACTCTGAGAAGCAAAACCGAAGCTTAAAACGGAACAAACAAAAAATGGAGTGCATTTAAAGTCAATTTTTATAGTAATTACTTGATTTTTTTTCAGGTTGCATTTTTTTGCTTTGTAATCAGTTTATTTGCATTAATTTTAGCTTAAATTACGTGAGTATTTTTGGCACAAAATTAATTCCAATAAAATACGGTTTTGGAATTAAAAGAGAATAAGCCAATTTTTATTTGACTGACCACTAGGGAGCACTGTGCTGAAACTCAGTGTTAAGATCACAGCTATAATAATATAATAAAGCTTGCAGAAGTTACAACCCTTTTCCTAAATGTATATATAGATTTCAACCACAAGGTGGTCCACAAATTTTATTGGCTACCTTCAGAACATTTTGGCAAACATGCAAGCCAACGTATGTGAAGGTATGTTGATGCCTGTGGTGGACAAAAGACACAAACCAAGTACTTGAGTTAAAGCAAAGATACACTGGGTTAAATATTACTCCAGTAAAAGTAAAAGAATTTCACTGGAGTAAAAGTACAAAAGTATTTCCCCTAAAATGATCTTAAGTATCAAAAGTATTATGATTTATTCTGGCTATAATATACCGTTTTCATTTTTATCAAGACTCTTGATTAAACAATATGTGAAAAGACTTTGACACTCATGAAGTTGACACTTATTTAATTATCATGAGATTAAAATCTTAAATTAACATTTCTTTTGGAACCAAATGAAATAACACGATTTCAGGCCTTTACAATTTAACGCACTGTACCCTGATTGGTGGCTCACATATGCTCACGACCAATTAAGTTTTTTTTATCCACTCATAAAAAAAGGAACGACTGATTTCACAAAATGTAGTTGAGTAAAAGTAAGATATTGTGACTTTGAAATGTAGAGAAGTTAAAGTAAAAAGTCTCCACAAAATAAAATACTTGAGTAAAAAGCTTGAAAAAGCTACTTAAGTACAGTAACGAATAACATTTACTCCATTACTGGTTGATGCATTTGCAAAACAATGCATTTTAGATTAAATCCAAGATTGCTAACATTCAAAATGGCTGACATACGAAAACTGTACATAAACCAACCAGCATGTTGGTACGAACATGATTTTATGATTACAGGTAATTATAAGGAAAAAAATGCGGATTTTCTGACCACAAGAAGGCACCGTGTTGAAATTTGGCAGCCATACTCAGATCATGGTAATTATAACTTCCAAGTTTGGTGTTGATCAGAAATGTAATTAAATCACTGATTACTCCTTTTAAAAGTATTAAAGTTTCTCTTTAGCAAAAAGAGTACCTCCCCATACACACACACGTAAAAATAACAATTATTAACAGTAATAGCTATTAAGCTCCTTCTATGATTCTAAAATGGCGTCATAAAAAAAATTCCTTGATGGGACAAGGAGCTTTCGTTGACTGACTTTCCTTGCTCAAAGAGCTGCTTTCAGTTATTCTGATGGCTAAGCAATTCGTTTTTTTTTTTTTCAAATAATCGGTTTTATAGATCCCATGAAGAGATAAAAAATAGGTGTTTGATAGAATTAACTTTTGTTTTATTCAAACGTCAATACACGTCCTCAAAACTGGATACTTTAAATAAACAAGTACTGCAGCTTGCAGTTGATGCGTGATCATTTATTACATCATTTATTACGTGTTGGCACACGTGACGTTGGTTTACCGTTGTTCTCTCATTTTTGTGGTATTCGGCAGCAAAATGTCTCCAAGCAACAAATTTAAAAGCTGACGTGCTCCTCACAGTGCTGACTGAGGAAGCTCCATCCGCTCTCATGCCGAGAAGTCCCGCCCACCTCTACAACTTTCGCGCTCACTGATTGGTTATTCAACACAAGGAGCAGCAGTCCATTGATTGGACAGAAATGCACTCCCCCTCCCAGTGTTTCACTGAAAGCCAAGCACATAACCCAGCCCAGACGACACAGACAAAGCTGTTTTAGAATATTGAATTATAAATTATAAATCAGCAACTCTGTGACGCAGTGGTAACGCAGTAACTCATAATGTATCAGTTACTTCATAACTTTCCTGCTATCGGTTCATGGGGCTGTT
This sequence comes from Danionella cerebrum, assembly GCA_007224835.1. Taxonomy (NCBI): domain Eukaryota; kingdom Metazoa; phylum Chordata; class Actinopteri; order Cypriniformes; family Danionidae; genus Danionella; species Danionella cerebrum. The sequence goes on along the minus strand of SRMA01027283.1, from coordinate 145,363 downwards.
ATGGCAGAAATTGAAGAAGAAGAAGAAAAAAAGAAACGGAACGAACACAATAGTTTTCTGCGCCGTCTGGCCCCTATCTACTTGAGTACTGATCGTGCAGTGGCGTCTCTACATCAGGATCACATGTAGATGTTTGATCATCGAACAGAGGTGTTTTTCACAGGAATCGAGTCGTTACAGGGGTTTTGCGTTTTCACATGGACATGTTTCTGTACACGGTGTGAGAAGAAAAAACAGTGTGACCTGTGCGCTCGTGTAGGAAATCGTCTCACAGACATAGACAATTACCTTTCTACATGTTTAACGGCAAATAATTGTTCAATAAGGAACTATTAGATCTTACAGTTAAAGTGCTGTCTGATTATTACGAACCCTTGGCTTCTGTGTACTGCACTCTTTCATGCTGCGTTCATTATAGAGTTTATCTCACGATAGAAAAGCATGAGCAGCAGTTGACAAGTAAATATATGAAATAATGTTACCTGCAAGCAGCATTTTATTACAAACCGCGTGTTGAGAACACAGCTGTGCATTTTTCTGCTTGAGACTCAGTGTAAGAAATAAGAGTCACTCAGAGCGGAACGCTGAAACAGACTGTAATTGTGACTGTAAAAATTACAAATACATTTCACTGACTGTTTTAATAATTAGATTAACAGCACAAAATCACAATGAAATTCATAAATGCTTCCTCCGTTCAGGAATCCAATGCATCTTAAATCAAGCCTCGATTAGTTTCGGGTTCAGCTTTTACTGTAAACATCTCTGGGTTGGCCTCGAACTCAGTTTTACAGAAGCATTTCTTCAAGCAAAGCAAGAGGGACCTGGATTTCGTAAATGGCTTGTAAACAACTTATTCGTTTAAATGCTATTTGTTTCAGATCGGGGGTAGATAACCTTATTAACCAGCCTTGAAACCAAAGCACCGTCTACAATCTAACTCCCAGAGAGGGCCCCTCTCTCCATCCTTACTCGGCTTTCTTAAAGACTTGCTTGGCCGTGACCCCCTGAGCTCTCAGCTCCTGCAGACAGACAAAGAGAAAGAAGAAAAGAGGGATCTGCGTGAAGAACAAGTAATGCACTGTGAGATTTACTGCAGTCATCCGGCGGTTAAAGTTTCTGTAAGAAAGAGCGATTTGCTTGTGATTAAACAAGCAAATCATCAGCAGATCTGCATCATTAGCAGATCGTACAGCTAAATAGAATCTGGTTACAGGCACTAACTCTAAACATTGCTTTTAATTTTTTGTGAATTTACAAACATTATTTTTATTTATGAAAGTCATTTCTGACACCTGCCTAAAACTTTTGAACAGTACTGTGTATATTACATTTGTACTGAACAAAGCTTGAGCTGATCGGATTATGCGGAACTCGATTATCGAACGCGGTCAGTGCTCAAAACCCCACAAAGCTGCCGGCTGGATTGAGCTGTTGGGACTCACACTGTTGACTTCAACCTCACACTGGACATCATCGGTGAGAAACTGGCAGCTATGCAATGGATAAAATGGTGACCGTTGATGGACACTAAATACCTGTGGAACTGAAAGATATTGACCAAACCTCAAAAAATCTTTCTCTTCCATTCAGTGTTCCCTCATTTCGAAACAAGACGTTGTTCGAGACAAAAACTCTCTCCAGTGAGGACAAGATAACGAGATGCACTCACTCCTCCTCAAGGACAATAGCCGTCGGATACTTTCAGGTTCCTGTGTAAATGAGTCAGTCAGAGACTGGGGCCGGAAGAATGGCTGCTGGAAAGATGGCTGTTGTTTACATGCAGAATTATCCACATCCCTCCACCCCTGTTTTCTTTTATATTAAGTGTGATGTGTGCGTGTTTCTTTTTTCCCCCTGATCTCACATTGCCCCCTGGTAGACCGTGGCCAACACTTTTTCAACACTCAAAAATGCTACCTCTCACCGAAGACGGGTCTCCCCCTGGTCTATGTTTGTGTTCAGAGGGGTCCAATACCGCGGTGTGTAACAGTGTACAAATACAGGCTTTGATTATATAAATTTATAAATGATTATTTATTTTTACTTGAAAACCCAATTTCATTAAAATTCCCTAAACGTAGAAGAAAATACATCAAATAAATATGTAAATGTACGTGTGATTAAAAATAAAAATACTCCAAATACGATGGGTGCAGGTTTCAATGTCTTATAAAGTGTCTACTAAACATATTATTTTCTAAATCAATAACTGGTGATAAATAAAAAACGTTTTTTGCATTTTTAAAATATAGTTCTGGCAAAAAGAATGTGTTCATTCAAGTGCATTTGATTTTTACATAATGTATAAAAGACCAAAACATTTAAACTTCTCATCATCATCATCATCATCATCATCATCATCATCATCATCATCATCATCATCATCATCATCATCATCAGTCAAAAACAAATGTTAACATAGAAAATAAAGAATTTAAACAGTTCTTTCTGCGTTTCTTTAGATAAGAGTCTGTGAAAATAGAGAGTTTACTAAAAAAGATCCTTTATCAGTGATTTTATGTTTATGTAATGTGTTTTTTATATCATATTTATTCATTACATTTAGGAAGTGAGTATTTTAATCAGATTAGGATCAGAAATACAGACATCTGCAAAAAAAGCTCCCAAAAATGAGCCAGAATTTGTATCTGGTGCTCTTCTAACGCTCAAATGTAAGAACCCGGCCATAGATGAGCTCGGCTTACCAGATGAAGGATGTTTCCTTCCAACCAGTGTGTCCAGCCTCTGCCCTGTTTCTCGCCTCGCTGTACACAGATCAGTTTATCACCTTCCCAGTCCACTGTGGTCTGAAAGATATGGAGATGGTCAACATTCGCAGCACGGTTGTATCCCGACAGGGGCCCTGGTCACTTTGTAAACGGGCAACAAAGGGAATAAAAGGACACCTGGCATTTACGCCCATCCACTGCTCCCAGGTCCTCAGTGAATTCCTGTCCCAAAGTGAAGTCCATGTCAAAGTTTTTAAAGGTGGTGACGGTCTTGATCTTCATCTTGCCAGTGTTCACATCATGTTCAATATGTTTACTGGGTTTCAGAAGGCAGACGACTTTCCTCAGTGCATAGTTGACATCTGATAGAAAGAGAAAGAAAGACGAATGATCTTCAGATAAACTTCTCCTCAGTGCTGTTAACGTGTTTAAATTGACTGATTATATTTTTCTGTTTAAATCGGCCTGAGGTCCATTTCTACACATCCCCTTCCCCTTTTCCTTCCCCTCCAGTTTTGCATATTCACCCACATGAAGGGGTGTCCAAATTCTCTTTAGAACGACCCTCCACACATAGTTAGCATACAACCCACACTTCAAAGAAAGATATAAGATGAATTCCCATTTGTTGCTTACCTTTTTTAAAAAAAATAAAAATAAAAAAATAAATAAATTATTATATTTAATCAGTCATGTGTACTTTTTCTATTATATTTTGGATTTTATTAATTTTTTCATTAGCTGAATTTCACATTTTCCGGCATTCAGATACTAAAAAGAGACGTACGGCAAAAACGGCACCTGGGTTGCCAGATCACTGTGCACTGTGTGAGATAAGATGGTTTATTTGAGAAACTATTTGAGCTGAATTTACATAGTTTAGCTGATGTATATGATATACAGAGTTTATTGACAGCTTTATGTGCATAGCATGTTTCTTGTGCTGAACGATTATAAAAACAACTGTGGAGAAAATGACGGGTGAGGCCCACTGCTGCCAGGTCTCAAGCTTGGGGGTGGTTACGACACATCTGCTAAAGAATAATGGAATAAACTGTGGCAGAGCTGCATTCTTCACTAACAGAGTTTTAAACTGGATAATGAAAATGAACACTTCTACAAACAAGTTATCAATTATTTTCTTCAGAAGGAGGCTCACATGGACTTGATTTATAAATATAAATGTGATGATCAAGTTTTTTGAGCTTTTTTGGATGCTACAATATCCTTGAATAGGATATTGTTTAAAATAACTCAATTTTAAACAAAGCATGTTAACGGTTACCAATCAAATGATGAATCCGCTATTCTGCACGTTTTTTTTATTCCAATATACAAATTCTCAAGAAAAAACACAGTCCTAATCCGTATCTCACAGCTTTTAAAAAGCAACATTTTAGTAAAAAAAAATAAACATGCAAGTTAGTAAGAGAGGATTGGTCAGAGAAATAGCATTGTTTACCCAAGCTCGAGGGTGCAGTAAAATAAGCTCATAGAGCGGCATTATAACCAACTCATTCTCTATATCATAGTATATATTGTATTGTTGTGGATCAACAAACCAAAGCCCATTTTGGTGCTGTGCCCGTCAAGAGATTAATTTGTGCAGGAGATCATAGAAAAGGGAGGAAAAGGCATGGAACAATTCTGTTAAATCGTTCAAGCTCATACCAGGGTCAACCTGCTTTAAAGGAGCCTGGAGAGGATCACCCCGAGATGCGTATAACCGCATTCAAAATATGATTTCCAAGCTCTTGGAATAACAAAAAAAGACTAGGCTAACTGGTGTAGCCAACGTTTTTTTCTGCTCCAGTTTCTAAAAACCAGGATCAGATCATGATGAAATCAGGCTGATCAGACAAAATTTACTAAAAGGTTTTGTTGTCTCAACGAGATGATATTAGTAAATTACTTTTTTTGCCCAAATGTTATAGTACACTATCCATTGAGTATTTTATGTTGCAACTTGCACTTGTTTACTCTGTTTTACATTTAAAAGTGAAATTTTTATATGCAAAACAACCTCCAAAAACACCGTGTGAAGTCTCTTTCTCCAAAATAACTCTGTACCCCAATAATAAAGCTCCACCAAGCCCCTCAGAGGAACAGTCTGCTGCGATGCTTTATCGAGATTGGAGGAAGCTCATGAGCATCACCAGAGACAAACACCAGCATCAGGTTCTTGCAGATGCTCTTCATGAAGCCCCCACAGAGAAGCCCGAAGACAAGAAAAGTTTCTCACCCAAAGCCGCCAGATATTCGTCGAACTTATCCTGGGAAACCATGTGGTAAACGCCAGAATAATTGGGTTTCGCCATATTTTCCCCTTTGAATGATCTCGAATCCCGCTGAACTTGAAGCGATGTCGCTTTTGGAAGCTCACTGTTCCCCGTGGATCAGTGTGAATCTGGATTCGTCCTTATCTCCTGGTGCGCTGGGTCATTTGGTTAAAAAATCGTCCGATAAAAGACGTTTCCTGCAGAACCCGAGCTTCCCGGAGTCGTTGCCGAGGTACAATGCACCGCGGCGGCCGATGGTCTGCTCTCTGGTTCTCCCTCCGTAAGTAAACCCAAAGCGCCTCTGACTCCTCCCAAACCAACACGACTCTGAACCGAACTTGACGCCAAAGCCAGCCTCCCGTTCCCCGTGCCGCCCTCCCAACGGTTAGTATTGCGGGAGGAGGTGCTACAGGTGAAGATTCCCCCGATCCGATGAGATTTTAAAGTGTTAGAAACTCAAGTGAGGGTCGCATTTAATGACAGAACATAAAAACTTATTTTTACATCACTGTGTTCCAATCTAGTCATGCAGCTAATGAACAATCATAAGCAAGACTGCCGACAGTTGTGCATGAGACCATCATTGACACCCCCCACAAGGAGAAAAGTCTCAAAGGCAATTGCAAAAGAAGCGGATGCTCATAGAGTGCAGTGTAAACAATGTTGTTCAGTCACTGTGGCTTTTTTGTGCCTTAAACTGAAATCAAAGTTTTGCTTGTATAATTAGTTCTTTTAAAAGTAGGTGTTTACTTTATAATTTTCCCCACACAGTTTCTTTTTATTCTTTTATAAAATATTAAATAATAGTGCTGTACAGTGAAAATACATTTTTAAGGGGGAATTGATTTCGACAAATGCAATAAATGTATTAAAAAGAACTGTATTTACTGGTTTTAGTATAATGTAAATATAATGTAAAAAACAGTCAGTTTGTTTTTCGTTGGTGATAATGTCACATCTACAATATCTCAATCGGTTTTTGACTTTTCTTTGCGTTCGTAATTAGCTTTCCCTCAGCTTTGCTTCTGAAAGGTATGTAGATTAATGTTCCGTTGGATTCTGTTCACACAGCATGTTTTGGGTTGAGCGGGGTCAGCGCTGTCAGAGGCCGGTGTCTCTGACCTGTAGAATAGCACTCTTGCTGACCTCAGACCAGAGTTTGGAAATACCGTCGCACCAAAACCTCAGGCCTTCATCCCGTCTAAGGCTTAGGAAAACATTGTATGCATTCAATCGTTTTATTCAACACAAACAGATAAATGCCAAAGATAACACTATTAACAAAGAGACCAGATGAAATATATGAACAGCATTATTTTATTACTTTATCCTCAAATACAAAGAAAATCTAAATATGTAACTGGATAGCCGAACAAATCTTTGTGAAACTAATGACCTGGTTTTGTTTCCTTGTCAAGACTTTGACGGATGAAAACAGCTGAAACTTGCTTTTAAAACGAGCTGCAAAATGGGAGATCTTTCCCAGTGATTATCTTTTCCTCACAGATCCGCCCTTGTTCTCATCAGATTTCTGCTTTTTGACATCTTTCTTCCCCTTCGATCCCAGATTCTCATAAACATCTTCATTTTTTCTGAAAAAACAAAACAAAGAAATATAAAGACATCAGTCGCCAATTACCAACAGCTTTAAAGGGCCACGATACACAGGATGTAAACAATGTATTTTCAGAGATTCACATTATTTAGGACAGCTGTATCGTCTGTTACATTTAAACCTGTAATTTCTATCTTTTGTTCACAATTGCTGACTTCCTGTTTGAAAAGAAATTTCTCAGGAAGTGATGCGTGCTATACGATGTCTATGACTCATCAGTATTTTAATAAATCGCCAAACTCTTTACAGAACATTTTCAAGACCTCGCAGTAGTTTGGAACTCAGAATGTTTCCCAAATTAATTTCTGCAGGGAGAGACGGTTAGCAAACTGCTGTGCAAGTAAGAGCCCACAACCCAAACGGAGTTCAGATGTTTCTCTCCATGCGATTTACATGTAGCAACTCGAACCTTTAGCTCCCTCTGATTATACTGTCCTGCTGGAATGCTCATTCCTGACCCCTCTATCCACAATGCCATGTCAAGATAAGCTTTTACACTGTCCTGGCTGACAGAAGGGGGTTCTTGCACCAGATTTGATGGCCCTGTCCATCATCCGTTTCATGCTATTTAGCAGTACCCAAAGCATCCCGAAAACATAACGTTTACTCCACCATGTTTAGTGGTGGGTAAGGTGTTTTTCTATGGACATTCTTCCTGTAAAAATGTTGAAAAGAAACATTGTGATCTCATCTTTGGTGTATTTTTACCCAGTTCTTTTTACGCCCAGTACATGTGCTTTCCAAAGTATTCTCATGATCATGGAATTTCCAGGATGTGAGGTTTTGCATGTTGCCCCAGGCTGAGGGAGACAGCTATTTGAGTGTCTTTTAAACACGATAATACACCATTTCTTAATCTTGAAGAGATGTTCCTTAATATAAGCAAGTGCTTTTTCAGTAATTTCTTGTAGTTACACCTACCATGTCTTTGTCTAGGAGAAAACATTTAAAATAGAGGCCGAACCACACACGCACCAGTCTACAACCACACACAAACAAGAAACAACCGACAGTAAAAACAAAAACCACAAGGAGTAGCTGAGTTCACCAGATGACATGAGCAGGAATGAATGACACCAGGGGATGACGCCCTGACGTGACTGGCTGAAAGAACTGTCAATCATCTGCCCATCAAGAAACCACGCCCTTTAATTTAGCACAACTATTGGAGCCACGAGTGGAAAAAGGAGTTTTTTTTAGCTCCAAATTAACATTGGGGTGAATGAGAACCTGCTTAATTCTGGAGCCAGTCTCAGATGGAGGAATTGCAGTTAAACTCACTTCCTATTAGGCTTTAAGGGGGAAAGCAGGAGGTCGCCCCTCGGGACTAACCACAGCTCTTCTGTGGACAGAGCTGGCCCTCCCTATAAGCGAACTAAGCGGCTGCTTAGGGCCACCTACCCCTCCCTGGATTTTTATTTATTTTCTTTTTATTAAGATTTTTATTTATTAGAACTGCAAAAGTGAAATGAGTCTACCCTTCCGGTGCAGAAATAAAGAAGAATGATAATGAGAAGAGACAAACTGATTTTTAGTAAAGTGATGGTAACATCATGTTGAGGTCAGAGATCTAACCTGGGTCTTTATTGAAAACAGGTAAATAAATCTCTATCGCTACTCACCTTGGTAGCAAAGTTTTAAGCCTCTTACACAGCTGTTTCTGTTTCTGACACGCTGATCTAGTTTGGTCTTATTGCTGGACTATATTCCTATAAATCACTGACAAATCACTGTGCAAATGCCGATATAAGAACTGATGCTTTTCTTCACACGCTTTGTCAGTTAATACAAATAAATTATCATTATTTATATCTCTTTTAATACATTTTCACACCTGCCTAAAACTTTTACACAGCACTGTATAAATAAAGCAGTTATTTCCATTGGCATATGAAACTTTCAGGAAGCTTGTGTAACACTCGTGTGACTGAGATCTTTGAACCGCAGGCTTTGCGGTGCACTGACTCGGCCAGATAAGGGATTAATGTGAAAGGTGTGTTTCGCGCTGATTGTCATACTCACTTGGACGAGGCTTTGCGACTGGCCTTCTGGTGTTTGGGCTGAATGGAGAGGTTGCCATATTCGGTTTCTGTTTCCTGGAAGACAGAGGTTAAAAGCACAACAGTCACACAGAGGAGACAAACACGGCCTTAGATAGGATATCAAAGATACAGTAGAATTAACTAATACATATCTATTTACTCTGCCGTAACTATGGCTACCAACTCACCGTTAACTATTCAATATCTAAAGCGACTATGCAGCTACTATTGTAACGAATTAAAAACTGCTGAATTTGATTTGGCCATCAGTAACTTGTGTTTTTAGATGTAACTCCCAAATAATGACTAAGTAACCTCTTGTGATTGTCTATCAGAAGCTGATAGATAGAGTATATAGTTGCTAGAAAAGTTGTTGGACATTATTAAATTACATTTTTTCTGAATGTTATTAAAACCTGCTATTTACTGATTCATTATTGGTAGTTACTTGGCAGTTATGGCTACAACCAATACAATAATTACAGAAGAGTCAATAGATACCGTTGTGTGCAAAAGTTTTGCCACCGGTGTACATTTTCCTGAATTTTGTGACATTTGAGAAGTGAAATAAAGTTTATATGATTCATGGAAAGTGTGCGAGAATTATGTAAACAAAATCAGGCATATTTCAGTCACCCTTGTCATTTTATTGATTACAATACATTTACCACTAACTATTAGAACTCAAAATTGGTTGGTGACCTCAGTGACCCTTGACCTCCACACACAGGTGAATCCAATCAGGGGAAAGTATTTAGCCAATGGTAAGTGATTCTACTCTTTGCATCTTCTCTAAAGAGTGGCATCATGGGAGCCTCAAAATAACTCTCAGATCAATGATTGTGGAGCATCAAACTCTGAGATTTAAGCTCTCAGTTTCAACTGTGAGGAACATTGTGAGGAATTGTAAGACCAGAAGCACAGTTCTATTAAAGGCCCGAAGTGGCAGACCAAGAAAAATCTCAGATAACCAGCGGCGCAGAATGGTGACAACAGTCACGAACAACCCACAGACCAGCTCCAAACACCTACAGCATGATCTTGCTGCAGATGGCATCACTGTGCATCGTTCGACTATTCAGCGCACGTTACAAAGGAGATGCTGCAGGGACAGGTGATGCGGGACAAGCTTTTTCACTGCACACAACTCAAACAGTGTCGCGTGAGGTCTGCTGAAGCACATCTGGACAAGTCGCTTCAATATGGAACAAGATGCTCTGGACTGATGACACAAAAATAGAGTTATCGGAGCAAAACACCACAGAATTCCAACAAAAACACTTGCTCCCTGCAGTAAAATCTGGTGGCGGTTCCATCATGCTGTGGGGCTGTGGCCAGTGCAGGGACTGGGAATCTTGCTAACTCTGTGTGTTGTATGGATTCCACTCAGATCCCTGCCAGAGCATCCAGGGGTTTAGCCCTGAACATTTTCCATTAGCCCCAGTTCATTCATGCTAAGAGCATTCGTTTTTATTGGCTGATTTGATGTGAAGTGCTTGCGTGCCGGACAGAGCCAGAGACACTTTGAGAGGAAAGCAGAAATGGTGGACATTAGACGTTTTTTCATCTGAATGCACAAGCAAGTAAATGAATAATAAATTAAATCGTTTGTTAAATGAGTTAAGTGGTGACTCAGATGTGAATGGCATTGTTGGGGGGTGCAGTCGGTTCCCGTGGTGGCGGGGCGGGTCTGTCTCTGGAGTCCGGGCTCCTGGTCGTGCTGTCTCGCTGGGGGTGGAATGGCCCATCGGGTTACTCCTGTCCGGTTGCCGGGCCAGGCCTGAGTGAGAGGGGCACTTCGCACACATCGCACTTAGGCCACAGAGGAGTGGAGGTGACACATGGGAAGTTGGTCGGCCACTTGTGGGTTGGGTTTACTGTCCCTGGGCACTGCGTGCTACAATCACTTGTTTATTTGATGTCTGTGGGTCTCTGTTCGATGCGGATCGGGTCGATGCGTGCCTCGTGTGTTTCGATCAGCTCACAGTTTATGCTCTCTCGTCTGTATTGTATATGCCTTCTCATGTAGCAGATTTGTATTATAAAATGTACAACATCATTATGACCCCACATAAATCATCGGCTGTGTGTATGTTTAAACATGTGTGTATGTGTGCAGGAATGTACAAATGGCAAGAACTGTTCGGCATGAACTATAACAAGCAGACATGGTTTGTGTAGGTAGATGCTCTGTATATATGTGTGTTATGTTAAAACTACAAAACAGTACAACAGGAACTGTAACTAGGACTTATATGGTATGTTCAGGTAGGTATTCTTCCTATTCTTCTCACTCTTGAACCTTTCCCCCCTCACCTTCCCCAACCCCTTAATCACTTCTCCTTTCTGTTTAACATCGCCTAGTCCTAGCGCAATTAATGTAAATTGGTCCATGGAAAATACAACTAATAAATAACTACATACATTCAATGCTCCAATCCAGAGGAGGAAACACCACACCAGGTGTTTCACTCCCCTGGAGATAACAAAACTGTCCAACTCAAGCAAAGCATCTACTCTCCAATGTGATGGCTTTAGAGCAGGACAGAGAGATCGAGCTTTTATTCCTGGGTAGGATTTTGACAATCCTTTTAATATATTGAAAAAGTACATTCATCACAAGCTATTTCTGAATAATCATGATGTGATCGTTGATATTTTGCGGATGCTTGAACCTCAATTATGATGCAGGAGTTTGTATATTAGAATAGCAACGCTTTGAATTTTTTTATGTGTAAATGCTACTGGTCTGATTGGATTCAATCATCTATGCTAAGCTAATGCTAACATCTGGAGCACGGTGGAATTAAGGAAACACTGCTCCTTATCTTTGAGGGAGAATGAACTTTAAACATCTCTTTTTTTCTCACCTGTACCGCCCGTTGTGTGACTGAATCGATGTACTGCAGCACAGCCAAGTAAATGAACTTGTACTGCGCCTCAGTCTGAACCATCCCAGACCTCTGCTCTCGAACCATCTGAATGCACTTCTGGATGTCAATGTCACAGTCCAGACCTGAAACACATGCACACGTTTGTTATCAGAGGGGTCGGCCAGAGAAAGTGATGAAGAAATGAAGAAATATCTGTTGCATTTATAAATGATGCAGATTACACAGAATTTCCGGAAAAGAGGTTTACGCTGCACAATCAAATTGATTAATTCCTTCAAGCTATAAAACACAGAGAGTCCATGAACTGAACAGAAACATCGTTTTCCTGCTCTTTTAACAGAAGACTTTCCAAATATTATCAAACACAGGATACAGAGTCATCGCGGCTCAGGATTTACCAGGAGCCAGATATTGTTTTCAATAGATTAAAGTAAAGCCAAACACTCACCTTTTGCATCAATGGAATCTATAAGCATGTCGATCACCACAATGGTTCCTGTTCGCCCAATCCCAGCACTGCCAAGAACAGATCAAACATCATTCCATTTCTAAAAGGTCAAGATCACTCAAGCAGACTTTAAAATCATTAACAGCACTACTCGTGTAAAGCTATGTCCAGTCAACACCGTCATGCTCATCAGGCAGAGCGCATCAGATTTGTCTGATTTTTAGGGTTATAGTAACTTACAAGTTCAAAGAGAAGTGTGGGTTCATAAAAAGTTCACACATGCACCTCGCTGTGAAACTGCTGCCTAAACATTAATCTTTGGGATGTTCACCAAGCAAAAGACAACGTGTGGTTATTAAAAAAAAATCTGTCAAACCAAACAACCTTTCCTGTGTAATTTTGTGTTCTGATAGGTTTTCGAAAATGTGTGTCCATTCCCACACAGATCTCTCAGGAGGCTAATCAGGGGGTCCTCAGGGGCGAATTTCAGGCAGGACTCGTCGGTGGACAATGCATGCGACCCTTAACAGTGAGGCCAAGGCCAGCAGGAGAGAATGCGCAACTCTGCTGACCATAGGAGCTCAAAGGAGACATCCGCAGGCCGCAGAAGGCGACAGAGAGGTCTCAAGAGGGAACACAGGGGGCCTAACAGGCAGTAGGCGTCTAGCCCTCCCGAGAAGTCTTTGAAGACCGATTTCCCAAAGAGTGAGATGGCATAGACCTTGAGGGACAAAGGGAACAATCCCCAACCAAACCCCTCCTAGAGAAAGGTCGGCATTACTTTGATGGCCATATCCTAGTGTGCCTGAATACCCCCAACCCCCAAAGGAGGCGCAACAAGAAGCAGCTTGTGCTCGTCCTCCCTGTCCTTGCACAGAGTCTGTGATAGGACGCACAATGGGGAAAACGTGTCTAGGCGTTTCTTCCTGGGCCAGCAGAGGGTCAGCACGTCTACCAGAGATCTGGTAAAGGGAGATCTTGTGGGAGGCAACAGGTCAAACTGTGCAAACACGCAATCTAGTTGAACACACTGGGAAAGAGAACAGCCTTGAGCGACCTAAGTCTCTTCTGACTCTGGAGGAGCAGGTATTGGGCGAGGTAGTGCAGAGCATGGGAGTATACACCACTCTGGTGGTAGATATATGCTACAACCATGGTGCTGTCCATCCTGACAAGCACATGATGACCTTGGAGGTGTGGGTGGAAGCACCGCAATGCCTGTATCACTGCCATTAGATAGAGACGTTTATGCGCCACTTAGACGGCTGTCCGCTCCAGGAACTGGACCCTCGGTGGGAACCACTCACGGCGCCCAAACTGGTCAGTGGTACGACCTCACATCTGGGAATTCCCAGAGGGAAACCCCTGAGTGAGGAAGCCCTCAGATCTCCAGAACTTCAGGTAAGAAAGACAACGACCTGTCAGACAGACAAAGCTCTCCTTGATGCCATGCCCAGCTCAAGACATGAGAGAGTAGCCTGACGTGGTCGCATATGCAGGAGGCAGGGTGGAATACCAAGGCTGCAACTGCCAAGAACTGAATTGTGTAGCCCTGCCGGGTTGTCTGGACGGCTCCCAGTAAGCTGACAGGGGTACGAATCCGGACATGCCGATGGTCACTTTGGAAAGGCCGCAGCAAAGGGGACTTGGTGACGGAATCACCAGGGATGGACCCTGGATATGGTCAGATGTGGAAAGGGGTCTGTGCCCCTCTGCTCTGCCATGGCCAAAAGAGCTCACGCCAAAGTCGGGGTCTTCGTCGCAGACCGAGGAAGATGCACCACAGACTGCAGGGCATGCAGTCCACCGGTGGCTATGATCGAAATAGCATCTCATATGCTTCATGTGCGCTTCAGCAGAGGATTTGAAAAGCAAACGCTCACATAGCACGAGAGCAACGCATGCGCTTCTCATGTCCGTCTTTCAGCGACAAATCCCTCATAGCCAGGAGTAACGCAGGTTTTGCTCATCGTGCCGTGAAAAAGGGACAGAATAGATGACAAAGGTACGAGATACACTGGAACAGGGTTGGCTGAAAGGATCAGAGGTGCCGCGGTACGGTGGCTTTAGCTATCTGGGCTAGCATAGCTGCAGTGAAAGACCGAGGTTAGTGTTTAAATTATTCAATTAACCTGACGCATGTGTTTGGTATTGTTGGGGAAACTAGAGTAGAACTAGAAATGTACTCAAGTAAAAGTAAAAGAATACTTGTGGGGGAAGAGTGCTGACTTGACAGCCGCTCAGATTAAAGTCACAAACACTTTCCACAAGGAGGGTAAGGAACAAAGTTCACCGTCAAAGAAGCTGTTTGTTCTCAGAATGAGTTTCACAGGGAGTGGGCAGGCACAGAGAGGTATTTAAAGTGAGTCTTTATGCACCTGCTCTCAGTTTTAAGTGAGCTAGAAGATGTTTTCTAATGACTTTAAAACTGACATGTTTCGTTAGTACTCTGAGAGAAGCCTCAAGCAAGAATAGCTCAAGAGCCAGCTGTGTCTGTCTTTGCAACACTGCTAAACATTTACTAAGATAAATAATCAGCAGGGGCTGATTAGTGATGTTCATCTCATGCTTTTGATTGATCGCCTGAAAGCTGTACCTGCAGTGAACAATCGTGGGTCCAGTTGCGCTGATTTCCTGCTGTTTGTTGTTGACCTGCTGCAGAAAGCTGAGCACTCCACCGGGCTCCTGTGGCACCCCATGATCTGGCCAGCTCAGGTACTGAAAGTGCCAGATAGTCCGCGAGGTTTCGTTCTGGAGAAATGAGATCAAATATTCATGGCTAGACTTCAGTATTTAAAATATCTTCACTTTATTACTTGTTTTTTTATTTATTTATGAAGCAGAGTCTACAATCCACACATGTGTCTCGGGTACTGCAGCCCATCCAGGATCCAATGGTACAGGCCAGAACATCAGGAAGTGTTTAGGAGAGAAACAACCCAGCTACCTCCTCCTTTGCGCAAGGGGAACAGGAGGAGCACTACCAGAGCCCTGCAAAATGGCCTCCAGCAGGTCACAGATGTGTACGTGAGTCCATGAGCATAGTCTGAGGGTCCAACGTCTACAGGTGGTGTTTGAGCACACTAAGGTCAGCACTCTGCTGGTGCCATGTGTCCATACTGAGCACATGTGGCAGACATAACGGTTTGAGTCGCTTTAGCAGTGGGTCAGAGTAATGGTGTGGGGTGCCATTTCTTTGGAGGGCCACCTCCTAAGGCAAGACGATGCTAGATCTCGTTTGGTTGGAGTGCACCAGCAGCTCACCAGTAATGATGCTATGGACTGGCCATTGGAGCACATCTGGGAGATCATGCCTCGCTCCACCACAGACCGTCCAGGAGGTCTGGGAGGATCTGTGTTGGTGTTGGAGCACGTGGAGGACACACACACTAAGCCTCATTAAAAATATTGGCAAATGTTGTTCACAAAACTCAATTAAAGGCCATAAATCCTTCAAATTTAACCATTTGACTCTAGAAAACGTATTCCATTCTCTTTCTTGAAGCCTTATGATTCTGACTATGAAATCATTATTTTAATATGTCTTATCGTTCTTGAGTAATATTTCATTTTGTGAGGTGTAGTTTGCATTAAACAACCATTTAAAATTTTCACTTTTTGACAGTTGGAAGCAGCTGTGAATTATTACAGTAATTAGGACAAGGTCTAGCATCTCCATGATGACAGCCCTGACATTGAAAATCAATACAAAATGAGTCCCGTTCCTTTCTAACGAGCCATTGAAATGTATTGAACTTCATTATATCTCGTTGTAAAAGACATGTATTTGTTTGGCACTGGAGAGTCATAACCACTTTAGTGATGGATCAAATCATTAGGAAAGCCAATCATCACTTGCGATTATCAATTTAAGGATCTTACAGCACAACTGGATCCACCTGGAGTGCCTTCACCTGGGGTTTGAGACCTCCATGGGTTCATACATTTCATTTCCATTGATGCATTTTGTGAAATTTCAATATCTAGCAACCCCTAGCTCCTGCTACAATGTGTAAACAACTCCAAACTAGTGAATTGGCAAGTAATAGAATCATTTAGGGCTTTTATTTGTTAATCGTTTGGATATTTTTTTTTGAGTTTTTGACACCATGAACAGTTTGGATTTCTTTTTGGTGTGATTGCCCGAGGATGTACAACACAGAGCTCCTGGTTCTCTCTGGAATCAGGGTGGCAGAAGCATACCGGGGGCACAGTGATGCACCTTCACACAATAAGTGGGGCACAGGTGTTCTGCGAAGGGTAAGAACGTCTTCAAAGAGCTGCAGAGGTAAAGCGTATTTTCTTACCCGATGTGGAGCAGCCAGCTCCAGCACTCTGACCCTGTAATCGGTAGCATCCCTTTCAGAATGTAGCGTCACCACATACTTGCCGACGGCCCGCGACTCGCCTTCTGTTGTAGGCCAGTATGGCACACACTTATTCTGCAGAACGTGAGATTCTTTAATTAGATTTGTATTACTGGACCATTATTAAAATAATGATGATGCCATTTAACCAGTCCATAAAATATCTACATGGGATTTGTACCAGTGTGCACAGCGTGAGAAACAATTCGAAAAATCTCTCCAGAATCTCAACGATTATCATCAGGCACCAACCCTTCCGTTCTCAACCTCCCTCGTCGTCATGACGATCAATTGTGAATTTTCTTGCCACACCATCTGCCAGAAATCATTCACGGTTGATGCGAGGCAGCCTTGACAAGCGATGTACGTCTTCTGTTGATGAGTGAACTTGTTCTGTCGACAGAGAGCGGGTTAAAACCACAGCTCAAACTAAAACTCTCACACGGTGTGGGCATACTGTAACATAGTTGGCATTGATGTAATCAGAGCCGACGACGAGCGGATCGGCGTTTTGCAAGATGACCCTGGTTTCATCAACTGAAAGAGAGGAAATGAACAGAATTAGAATTTAAATGAGAGTTCAAAAGTGAACTCTAGCAACTTCTTACAGGGAAGAATGTTCTTGTATCGGTTTTTGCTTTTGTTTTCTGGCCGCATCCCTTCATCTCTGGTCTTTGTCACCTTCGTTTCCAACTTCTGCAGGGCCTGCAAACAAAAATTGTATCCAAAAGCTCAAAAATGGAAAACAAAGAGAGAAGTTGGCGTGACCACATCGTGGCCTTTGGCTTCAGTGGTTTTACTGACTACCTTACTCGCCTTCTGTACCGAGCTCAACACAGAAAGAACGAATGAATCTGGGCCGAAGGTGGTCAGGGATCAGTGAGGCAGGAACAGAGCCTTTGTCGTTTTCTCGAGGAATCTTTCATTTCATTCACTCACTCTGTTTTGTTCCATTTGAACTTACTTTCAACTCTTTTTTTTCAATTTACTTTCAAACTGTTTTCTGTTCTGTTCAGTTTGTCGACTTTCAACAGTTATTCACTTCCATTCTAATAGAATTTCAAGCTTCGTTCATTTCTGTTCTAATTTACCTTTACTTTCAGGAACATCTGGTTGAGTTTAATTCTGTTATTTTCAAACTATGTCCTTGTCTGCGGTAATCCACCTTGAACCAGGCCCATGACTCTGATTACACTTCTTTTAACCCGGTAATGTTTATGTTTAACCATAAATTTAATAAAAGTCCTTTAATAACTTCATACATAGAACTTTTATGTAGTCTGTGAGAATCTTCGGCCACTCACATCAAACTCTTGCCAGAAGCCAGCTTTAATCTTTTTTGCTGCTCCGTCCAGTTTCTCTCCTTCCAAAGTCTGGTCGAGTTGTTTCACTCTGCTCTCAATGTCCGCTGCGTTCAGCCGTGTGGTGAAGAACGGCTGGGGAGAGAAACGAGGAGGAGACAGACACAAGCAGATAAATCGCTGCTGACGTTCGTGCTCAGCTCACAAGGAAACCAGAACCAAACGCTTTATCTCTGCGCCGCAGTCTGATACGGTAAAAGCGATAGATGAGCACTA
Source organism: Danionella cerebrum (assembly GCA_007224835.1). Taxonomy (NCBI): domain Eukaryota; kingdom Metazoa; phylum Chordata; class Actinopteri; order Cypriniformes; family Danionidae; genus Danionella; species Danionella cerebrum. Next base: position 127,409 of record SRMA01027283.1, on the reverse strand, counting down.
AACATACAAGTAGCTTAATCTTTATCTGCCTTCCTTGGAGCAATATTGCTTTTGGGAGGTTTTTACATTACATGCAGCCGAACATTCTCTCCTCGTAAGGTTATGACCTTACAGGTTTTGCTCCCCTCCCTGGAGCTGCAAATACAGCGTTGAAAACTGAAAAGATCTGTGCTCTTTACCTGTTTAAGGGTAACCTTTGTTCCAGAGAGCTCCTCAATCCCGATGCGTTTGAAATGCTCCACGATGTCCGTCAAAGTGTCAAAATCCTCTTTACCACCAACAGAGTATCGGTCATTCTGAAAATGCAAAGAAAGATGATTTCCTGCTTGAGAAAACAACTTACATTTTGCAAATGTAGCCATTTTTTTCTGAAACAAATACTTATTTAGAAACCTAGTTAACACCTAGCTATAAATAAGTATTTTCAAGTACTTAAATACAAATAACAAAAGCTTTAATATAGCAATCAATAATACATTATGAAAAAATATAATATTGTATACAGCTTGTAGTTTGTAAAACAAATGTCAAATTTCAGTTTATTTCAGCTTATATTTAGAGATAATTCACTTTTGAAAACAACACATCTGCTTGGAATCTATTTCAAAAACAACTAAACGACACGTCTTTATTTCACATGTATACCTCATGTTTGTTATTGGTAGATATCTATTGTACCGATGTAGGTTTCATTCACCTCTCGACCTTTATCTACAGTAACCAAAGCACCATCATGGTTCTAGCCTTCGGTTTGTATAATGTATGGATCTCAAACCTAAGTGCATTTGGAACAGTGAGTATTTGACCCTTTTAAAAGACAAAGACATGATTGCTCCATAAATTTAATCAGAAAAGCCTGAAAATGGATTTTTCAAGAAGATACAAATAGGTTGTTTCTTATAAGTGACATAAGTATTTGCTCCATCCACAAGTTCTGTTACTTTGGGTCATTTTCCTGCTGGATACCCATATGCAACCCATTCTGGCTGAGGATAGATAAGCTTAGTAAAGATTAGAGCGTACGTTACCCTGTCAACGAACCCATCCACCATCCTGTGGATTTTCTCATTTACGTTTATGCATTTGTCAGACGCTTTTATCCAAAGCGACTTACATTTTAAAAGAATGAACCGTTCTTGAAACCACGACCTTACGTTGTTAGCGCAACGCTCTACCAAATGACGAGATGATCCGCTTTCCATTTTAACAAATGTGGAGGTACACGAGGAAAAGAAATGTTTGAATTTGAAAGCACGCACACAACGATCTAATAAATGTAATGCTATGTTCATTTCAACACACAGAATAGAATGTTTTGCTACAGAGACTCCGCTCACTTGCTGCTATGTGAATACATTAGCGCTGTCGTAAAAGGGTGATAATCGTCAGCACTGAGTTGTAACTGCATGATCGTATCGGGGGATGCACATGCAGCCTTCAAAAAACTTCATTATTTGTCTTTTATTTAATGCTTGATTATTGTAATAGAATATTTCATTTAAGATCATATAAATGACACACAATTTGTGTGTTTGTGTCCAGTCTTGAAATATGTGTGAATGTGTTTCGAGCAGTATTTAAATCACGTGTCTTTTGGAATCTGCAATTGGTTGGTTGGTTGAGGCCAGAACTTTTCTGCTTGATAGGGGTTCAAATCTCTCAGAAATCCCTTAAAATTATTTACTCTTAATCTATTTTGTGTGTTGAAATAAACACAGTATTACATTTATTAAATCTTTGTGTGCATGCTTTAAAAGTTTTGAGAAAATGGAAACAGATCGTCTCGTGAGCTAGAATCCCCACCTCTGCACCTGGCCAGCAGAGCTGAAACTTTCCACTGGCAAAGGCTTAAAAACCTTTGGCTAAACAGGGGGTTAGCTTTAAAGCTGCCTTTTCTGCATTGTTTGTTTCTCTGAGCTGCTTAGACGTGTCTTCACAGAGGGCAGTTGTTCTTTTAAGCTGCTCACAGGGCAACAGCGCATTGCTGCTGAGCTTTGAAGCGCGTTCACATACGCACATACCAGCGGAATAAATGAACAACCCACAGGCCGAGCGCTGACCCGATTTTCCCTTGGTCAATCATGTGCCATTATTTCAACAGCACAACAATGGAACTTTTTTCTAGCGCTGCGAGATGAGTCCATCCCCAACTCTATCGAGACTCTTAAAACTCAAAGTCCAGTCGAAGGTTCAGGAGAACACAAACAAGCATTGTCAGACTACAACTACAAATATTACCCAACTCGGTGACAAGAACCCAGGGGAGGCAGGGTTCTTTCTCACCCGTCTTTTTGGAAAGAAAAATAATAGAATATTTATTCAGTAATGTTAATACTATTAAATTATTTATTTATTTAAACTTCATTTTGGATCCCTGAATTTCACATCGCTCTGTGTTCAGATACTAATAAGAGACGTGCGGTGAAGCAGTAAGACATATTACTCTCTCTCTCTCTTTTGTTCTATATGAGCTGAATTTACACAGTTTAGCTGCGGCACATGATGTACATTTTTTTGTCAACAACTGCTCCCCGGCCTCAAGCTAGAGGGCGCTGGTGATCCCAGAAATTATAACACAGTGGCTAAAGAGTAATAGAATTAGCAAGCTATAGTAAGTAGTTAGCCAAGTGCAGCCGTTTGTCCAGCCCCATTTTCAAATGGCGGATTACACATCTAAACTCAATTTTAGACAACTTGGAATTTTAATCGAAGCAGGAGATTATTATTAAAGGAAGACGCTGGAGTTGCTAGAAGTTAAGGGTCCGGGACAGAGAGAGAATATCTTCAGAAACTAAGGAATGAATTGCAACACTTTTATAAACAAGTTATCAATTTTTTTCTTCAGAAGGAACGGCACAAGGACTTAATTTATAGATAAGTTGATAATGTTTCTTTCTGTTGTTGAAATAAAACATGAACGCTTGGTGAAAAAACTGCTCCGTAGGGTTTATGCTTCTATTAGTTCGTCAGTGACTCACTGTTCTAAAATGATTCAACAGGGGGTTTGTTGTTAAACACCAAATTGCCTAAAATTCATGATAGAAAAGGATCCTGCAGCTCATTACCATGTGAAAAGCCATGGCTTCAGAAGTCTGTGTGGTGTCCTTCGGTCCTATGAACTGTGCTCATATTCTCCATCAAGTGAAATGTTAAGGATAGATTCCACTGTTGAAGGTTTCAGATGCGTCCTGTCTATATTTTATATTATGTTGGAGTGACCAATACTAGGTATTTGTGCTCTGCATTTCACCCATCCAAGACACACAGCAGTGAACACACACCGCGAGCAGTGGACAGCCATCACTGCTTGGACTACAACACAACGATTTCATAGCTTGGTTTTTAGGGTTTCAGGTTCTCTGATTTCACTCATGATCACACCATGAGAGCGTAAAGCAGGTTTATTCATGAGGGAAATGCACAGCCACCTGCTGCCGTTTTACATGTGCTCTAAACATTTCACTGCAGACTGATGTATGCCCAGATAAAATACACAGCTTTGCAAAGTAGCCACTGTTCGTGATTCAAATTTGAAATTTTTTTTACTGCCAAACTCTACAAAATTGAGAACAAATTATTTTTATGTTTTATAACAAATCTCAAAAGTGTTGAGACAAAATAAAAATTCATTAATCCCCTAAAAGAGTCCTTTTTTGTGCCACAACTTCAAAATCCTTTGCACTTATAGCACCAATTTGGGATGTGTAAAATGAAGCTGAAAGACGACTGCACATTTTCTCACGTTTCATAAATCTTGTAATCTCGTTTAAAACCCAAAATATCAAAACTACTAAACTTCTTGAAACCTACACTATATTCATTATATCTACACCTACACATCTATACCTACACTGTAATATACACATTATATATGACAGTCAGTGAAAGAAATTGTATTTTCTAACTATTATTTGCTGTTATTTTTTCATCCAATCGAGAACATTCCCTTCAAATCCCGTATCCTATTTCTCTGTCTCTTCTGAGAATTTTATCAGATATTGTACTAGGTATATATTTTCTTTTTATGTGGGGGGTGAAATGAGATGATTACTCACTTTGCACATGATCTTGATGTGGGAGACTCTGCATCCAGCACTGGTCAGTTCTTCGGTCAGTGCAGACAGAACAAAGTCTCCTGGTTTTGAAAAAGACTCTCTAACCAGGAACGTTCCGGGCTCATTGCGCTCGCGCAGCAGCTTCTCAGCGCTCGGACCTGACAGATGCCCGTGGTACCATCTGAGAAGACAAAGGTACAGCCTCAAACAACCAGGCTTTTTACTTAACAATTCACAGTCTTTGCTATGAAGCTCAAAATTGAGCTCAGGTGCATCCGGTTCCCACTGGTGCTGCTTCTGGATCTTAGTTAGAGCCCATCTGTGGTGGATTAACAAGATACGATTGGGAAAGAGATGGACGGTCAAGGTTTACATTGACGCGATTCTTCCTTTCACCCCCAAACTGACAGCGAGATTCCTCCGGGGGATAGATGCCCTCTAGACTCCCCTCTGTACCCTCTTGGCATCTCTCGGCCAGGCTGCAGCACTCCAGTCCCCAGGACGCGCTCCACAGAAGACCCCACTCCTACTGGCTTTTAAATACCCAGCTGATTGTTGCACAAGGGTGATGTGCGGCATTGGATCGTTCTCATCACTGCGATCGTCAACATACACGTCACTTCTATTAATATATTCACAATGAATATAATAATTGTGATTTCATTACTAAGTGTTTCAAAAAGCCTCATTTATTCAAGGCTGTGATACAAACATAGAAACAGTGATACTGAACACTTAAACACTGAACGTATTCGCGTCTAGAATTCCTCTAGAGCAGCTCCACCACACACGCCGGTCGCCAGGAGCACTAGCAAGAGGCGTTGCATGCACTGATTGCTAGATAATGATGCAAGAGTCAAGTGGTCCGCATGCTCGAGCAGTGCTCAAGTGTGAGCTTCGGTTCTCAATTTCTACATCGCAGCTTCCTGTGCTGTGGTCGGAAAATTTTCTGATGACAAGATTTTTTCACTTGAGACCTTGGTGTATTTTTAGCTCATCCTTCCCTCTTCTACTAGAGAGAAATAAGTCTGCCAATAGTCCTCCGAAGGGTTCTTCCAGTGTTTCTCTCCCAACTCCACAATATTTGGCTGCCCCTGATCAATAAATCATTTCAAATAAAATTATCTGTTAAATCTTTATATTGAGAGAAGCTTTCAATATTTAAATTCATTTTTTTAAAAACATAAAAATAATACTAATATGAAAACAATAGTTTTGTTTATTATTAAAATGTGTTAAATATTCCTTTGACTAAAACACAGCTCTGTCACATTACTATATTCAACTGTAACGTCAGACCATCACAGTCTTCAACAAAACAATTATATTTGCTTTCAACCATTGAATAGGTTTAAATGCAATGTTTACATTCAAAACTGTTGTTAAAATGACTGCTTACTAATGTATAAACACTTTATTTTTCTCCAAGTACTGATACAGCGGCCCCCCGTCTGAATTTGTGCCTGTGCCTAAAACCACTCCTGCGTTGGCAAGAGAAACAGTCAGGAGGAATCCTCTGCTTCACTGAGAAACGATGAGCATTTAGTTTAATGTTTAACACATCGCCTTAAAAAGCGCACAATCCGAGCGAAGGCTTTAAATGCGACAGAGCAGAGACAAAGAATTACCAGCAGCTAATAGTGATGGGAAGTTCGGATCATTTTACGGATTCGGTTCTTTGAGTCTCGTTCAGTAAAATGAACGGATCTTTTTTTCGAGTCATTTCGTTCATTTTACTAAAATATCAATAAATGTTGTGTGTACTTCCACATCTACTAGCGTTTTATACACAAACGCGAATCACACTACAAATAAGACAAAACTATAATGCTAAATTTAAAATGAATATAAATATATTACTAAAGCCTACCTGGGTCTTTTAGTCTGGTTTACCCAAACTCTGATCTGTCTTCTTTAGATTTAAATCTCTTTTGTTCGACACAAAATTACTTCACTCTGATGTTAACGTGTGCAGTCCGAGCACTCAGTCCGGACTTCTTTGTCACGTGACCGCTACAGTGCCGGGATCCGAAAAGATTCGTTCTTTTTGCGAGTCCTCCGGGTCCTTTCGGTCTTTTCTCTTTCCGGCTCATGCTGCATTGGTTAACATTACGGAGCGGCCATGAGCCGGAAACAGAAAAGATTAGTTCATCTTTCGAGTCATTCGGGTCTTTTCGGTCTTCTGTCATTGATGATGAACGGGTTACGCTCGGAAAACCACAAGAATGATGCGCATGCGCCAATGAACGAATCCCTCTCCAACACGACTCGTTCATACGGAGTCACATTAAAGATTCGTTCAAAAAGAACGAATCGTTCTTGAACGACACATCACTAGCAGCTAAAAAAAGAGAGAGAGAGAGAGAGAGAGAGAGAGACTGTGACAATTATTTCATTTCAAATAAAATTATTAGCTTGTTTTTCCAATGTTTCTATACTTTGGAAAAGCTCCTTATTCGTGCCAAATTAATTTATCTAAACTCAATCTGAGTGAAACAGCTTCTTTACAAAGTACGAGAGTGAAAGAGAATTACTAGCAACTGCAGAACGAGAGAGAGACTGTGACTATTATTCTTTTTTATTTAAAATGATTACCCTGTTTTTACAATATGTTCTGTTCATATCAATTTAATTAAATGCAAATAAAACATATTTGTTATCCATTACTATTTATTTTTATAAAAACGAAACAAGTAAAAAGCACAGATCTCTGTGTCTCTGCCCAAGAAAATCCATTGCATTGTATTTTCTGTTGCTTTTTTCATGCACTGTTTATAAAATGATAGCATTCTCTTTCAGTGGCATTCATAATCTTTTATTTTCACCATGTAAAAAATGGAAATTCTGATTGGATGGTGACTTCAGAAAGTTACCAGCCACTTTTACTGGTGATCAAAAAAGTTAAAAATCAATATATTTTCAAATAAAAGCTGGTTTATCTTTTACATTCATCAAGAAACAGAACATACTGCTCTCCACTTTTGGCTATTGGTACGATGCGACAGCAGTGTGACCGTCACCAGAGGGCACTCTAGTGGGTTCGGAGAAACCAATCTGACTTCTTCGGAATTGAAAGGTTAATAGCAGTGTGATCACTGTCTGCTGCCGGGCAAAACCAAGATAATGCAAACGTAACACTTCAGAGCAGATGGTGCCTGTGGGTTAACTATGGTAGAAGACAAAACTATGAGCACTGTGTAAAATGGCACATTCTGCCATCTTCATACCCAAGTGTCGGAACTGCAGTGAGAAGCATAATCAAGAAGTTTAAAGAGACCAACACAAACAGAGACAAAAGAAAATTTGATTATGAAAAAGAAAACTAGAAATTTGCCAAGAAAAGTACCACGCTTTGTCTTGATTTGACGTCTCCAGGGACTAGAGCTCTGCACTGCAGGGGGCTGACCCCTTCTGAAGAAAAGACACCTCCCAATTTGGTGAAAGAAAGCATTCAGCCCCAAGAACACCATTCTCACGGCGAAACACGGTGGTGGAGGAATAATGCTGTGGGGGTGTTTCAGTGTGTTTGCTATTGGGAATCTCATGAGAGTTGAGGGGAAACATGAAAAAGAAGTCTGTTCTAAGAATTTGAAAGAGCACCTCAGAGAGAACTCGGTTTGGGTGGAAACGTTCTCTTCCAGCGTGACAATGACCCGAAGCTTTACCGGCCTGAGCAAAGCCAGAGTTGAATAATTTAGAGAGTTCGTGTCAGAAGACCAACCAATCTGGAAGAGCTCGAGAGATCTGCTCAGGAGGAATGTTCTTTGGGAGACAAGCTTGAGAACCACAGCAAACAAAAGAGATTAACATCAGAGCGCCGATTGTTTTGAAATCATTGGCTACACCACCAGAGTTTCTCAAACTACAGGACATGCTTCATGTGTTCATGTTATAATTAATGTTCTGTGTAAGGTTTTTCATGCTCTTACCGTTTGTGACTAATCCTTTATGTGATTATTACACCTTGGAGTACGGTCGAGTCATTTCGCAGCACAGGTATTTGCTAATCACTTTATGCGCTAATAATGGCTGTAAAATCCCCTCTTCATCAGCGTATTGTCAAGATGATCCCTAATTTTCCCCGGTGGACAGGGCAAAATATTTGTGTGTTTCTTAATTAGTTGAAAATGGCTAAAATATTTGTATTGTGATGACCATCTGAATCAAGGTGTGTCCTGATTGGATGGTTGCCATGAAGTCATCTGCATATATTATCACCAAGGTGATGATGCAGATTAGGGGTGGGCGATATCTCGATATTTAAAATATATCGAGATATTTTTTAAACTCGATATGAATTCTGGCATATCGTACATATCGATATAATGTCTTATTTTTAATTTTCGCCACTTTGCTTGTGTGCCTTCTCTGTGCTGCGCTCGTCCCCGCCTCCTTGCTTTTGTTCTCCCTCCCCTTGCCTGTCGTCTTATTCAACATGGCGGCGCACGCAAACGGAGGCTACTTGTGGCAAAAAAAGAACAGCTGGCTCCATTATATGGAAATACTTCGGTTTTAAGTCGTCAGTCGTATTTTAATATTTGTTTTTGCAGTAGTTTTTTTTTTTTTTTGGGGGGGGGGTTAAATCCTGTCGATATCGAGATATATCGTATATCGAGATATGGCAAAATATATCGAGATATATTTTTTGCTTCATATCGCCCAGCCCTAATGCAGATTAATGTTATAAGGATTTTGTTGTGCTTTGCATAGCAACATGGCAACAAATGTTTATAAAGGTGTATAATTATAAATGTACAAAGACGTATCGTGTACGAAAAGTCTTTGAACTATTCAAATATAAAATAAATTTGCCTCTAAATTGTTACGTCTGAATGTTTGCAGAATAAAAGGTAAAAAGTTAAGACTAAGGTCATTTACCCATTGGAAATAATTGTTGTTATATTACTAACACTAGTTATGTGTAATAGCATTCTAGGGTTATACACTAGAAAAAGTAAATTCTTAACATGAAAATTAGTTAAGAATAACTTGTAAGTAGAGCTCTCTCTAAAATTGTGTTTATAATTAACTCAATGAATAGTTACATTTTAAGACTTAATTCGTGTTAAAAAGAAAACTAAAAAATGGGAGTACTGGAATAAATTTGATAGTCCCACATGTAAACTCACATTGAGTTGATTTTAACTACCCAATTTTCAATACGCCGTAGTTGTTTACCTCTACTTCCAGCTTTCTTCCCACGGAACCTTCTTTTTCATTCTTAAAATGGCGGCCGTGTGAAAAGGACGATTAGACCACAACTAAATGGATTCTCCTAACTGTCTGCTAGCGACAGACAGCAAACCCACCATTAGCTTCAAAATGGTGGATCCACAGTTTAATGATGTCTATGGGGTGAGCGCATCGTATGGCTTCATTCCGCTGGAGGTCCTTCCCTCCGCTGATTGTGAGAGAACATTGGTTTTGAGATGACGTTGGAGGTTTTGTGGTGAACATGGTGCTGTCCTCAGATTGAAGCTTATAGACTTTAGCATCTCGACTCTTAAACTGGTGCTTTGTGAAAACATAGAGATCACAGAAAGAAAAAGCAGGTGTGACATTAGCTTCCCACATTGAGAGGCCGTGGAAGTTCAGTTCAGAGAAACTGTTCAGGTCTTTCTCCTAAACAAAGCCAATCTTTAACTCATCATTTAAACTGATCAAAAAAGAGAAAACACATACAGAGGGATGGAGGGCATAGTGCCGACGGCAGAGATATGAAGGAAGAAGGACTGAATGGTTCTGAACAATTTGCAAATGTGTCAAAAGCAAAGTTTCCAACCACACAATTAAAAGAGGAAGTCTGACGTGGAAGAAAGAGGTTTGCAGGCTTCTCAGGTTTACTCTTCTACATCCTTAAGCTACAAAATAAAAGACTTGTAATTAACCTTCCGTAGCTTATCTAGAGTGACTGGATTCATAATGTATTATGATATAATAGAACTACTGCACACGCATGTGATGCTCACTGTTCCATCAAAGCTAATGATTTCTGAACGTAATAACAAGAACGAGACCAGAGAAACCCGAGACTGTGACAGGACAGAGACCAGAGAAGCCCGAAACTGACAAGAACGAGACTTATATCAAATATATCGCGGAGGTGCAACCGTTCGATCGCGGCGTGAAATTGAAACAATATCAAGTTTAGTAAAGTTAGCTGCAGATTCACGGATTCGGTTTTCTCTGCTCAACAGCTCGAGACCAGAATGTTCTTAGTAAACAAATAATACCTATTTTTAATCTGTGTTATGTAGCGGACAAACTACAAAACGTTTTTTATCAAAACAAGTTTCCCTCTGCATTCGCAGAAACACATTACCGTCTATGAGCAACCCGCTGACATGGAATCACTTAGGGACCGTCTGCAAATTACCAGATCCAAAATATGTTTTACCCAGAATATGCTTCATTCATAAATTGCTCTATTACAACCAAAATCAAGCAACACACCACTCCTCACCTGCATATTGTACTGCACGACTCAGTTTCAATAAATATTGAAATATTTATTAGAGCATCATTTTTATTCTTGATTATTTGGATCAAAGCTCAATTGCTCCCATAAAAATCACTCTATTACCACCAAATTCAGGTCACACACAACTGTTCTAATGATTCAATTCAGTGCAAGTCATCAAATTAAACATCAAGTTATTACAAAAAAATGTAAATAATTAATTATTATGTGCGTTTTATCAATTCTCAATAAAGTTGAAAATAATTGTTTGTTGATTGATGTTTTACATTTTTGTAGCGGGTAGATCCCTTTGACTTGGTCATTTTAAAAGTAGCTCGCAAGCTGAAAAAGTGTGAGCACCCCTGCTTTAGACATACCAGGAGCAGGGGATGCTTAGAGAAAAAAAAAAGAGAACAAGACAGAGAAAAACCGGGGTCAGGGTACACAGATCGGTTAAAAATGTTAAGACTTTTTCACAAATGTGGGTTTTGCTTTTTAAGAATTTCCTTGGATTCACTACAGCCACAGAGTGAATGGACCCCTGAGCTTTTACTGTGTAAAGCATTTCAACTTAAGAATGAGAAAAAAAACCCTGATGCAGCATTTGGTTCTGCTGGTTTCAGAAGAAAACTACAGAAATGTAAAGATGATGAAGCAAATCACAGACAGCCACTTCATTCATTCCTGTATTTCTGCAGCACCCTTTAGGCGATAGGTGGGAGGAGACGCCTAGGGGGGAATTTAGAGAATTCTCCCAGGAAGTTACTGGCGAGCCTCGAACCAGTGACCTTCTTACTGAAAGGACTAACAACTGCACCACTGCACCACCCACAAATTTGCAGTTACCACAGATTTTCAAAAGACTGAGAGTTAAAAGGTTTTAGTTTAAAACATATTTAGAACATCACATTACTGCCGCTGCCTATGCACCCCGGTGTGGTTCTTACCGCTCGGTGGTGGGGTCGGAGCAGTTAAAAGGGTATTTGAGTTCAATCACGGTGCCATCTTTATCTTGCAGTATCCCCTGATCTGCCGTGTAATATTCCACCAGCTCGGCTAAGGTGGCAAACTTCTCTCCTCCGTACAGGTCATAATAATCCCCCGTGTTCTGAATCCTGATGTGCGTCACCAACTCTCCAACCCTGGCAGAAGCAAAGAGACCAGAGGACTGATGATTCCGACATTCCCCAGACACCGACATTCACCAAAGCCTTTCTTCACAACAGAGGTTTACAATGCAAGCTCTCCAAGGTGTGTGAAGAGAGCTGCGGGTTTATTTTTTATGAGAGCAAATAGGAAAGAGAACTTTCGAAAAACACAAATCAATCTTTTTATACTCTAAACTATTTTTACAAGAGCTGTGTGAAGAAAAAGCACATGCCAGTACTTCGCAAAACAAAGTTACAGTGGAAAACGAACAAGACAACAATGATAAATAATCATATGATGATAATTTAATCAATTATTGTGATTATCATAATAATTATAAGATCAATTGTTTAGTTTATAGTGTTCTGTTAACTTGAATTACACATGCAGCATCATTAAAATAAAGAGCTAATTAAATAACTCAAATTGATGCTTTGTATTAGACTTAAAGTTAAAGCCTAAAAATTACATAAAAACCTTTATGTAGATGTATTACATGCACATGAGGGTTGTATTTTTTCCATCAGAAATGCACAACAGATAACTCTGAATCTCTGTTGGTGTTGCACTATTTGCCATTCACTTGGCATTTAGTACTTTTAAAGAAATACGTGATGAAAAGCAAACCACACCTCTGGAAATGAACAGTCTGTATCTTGAAGGTCATCTCAAAAAAAATGGTACAAATAGGAGCAACATTGAGAAAGCCAGAAAACATCGGCAGCCCGCTTGTAACCCGCCTTGAATATTTGTGAAATCAGCGGACGGAAAACGTTGTACCTCACAGAAAGGGAAAAATCCGCCACGTTCTTCTTGCTAGGCCGGGCCAGGAAGCTGCCGTGAACCCCTCGGGTCTTCAACACCTTCTCAGCCTCGAGTCCAGACAGATCTCTGTGGAACCACCTGGTTCACATTGAAAGGACTTTGTTTAGTGGAGACTCTTCATAATATAGAAACAAAAATCTGTTCTAACATTCAAAATCTATTTATACGGCAGGGTAAACTGTGTACAAATGGTTTATTATAATTGAATCATTATTAATATGTGTATCCACATGATGTAATTAATGCAAACTAGTGCACTGGGAAATAAATAAATAATATTAACATTAATTCACAGCTTATGCCCCATCTGGTGGACAGGACAAGGTTTCAAACAAATAGTAATAAAATAATAAAAAACAAAGAAGGTATCGACCGGTCAACAGATAGACTGGTAGAGATATGGTGCTGCCAAAATTAGTGTCTAGATGTACAATTTTTATTTTTAATTAATGCAATTATTATTTTTAATTAATGCATCTTTATATTCGAGCTTCTTGTGGCAAAGACAGTTGTGGTGGAGTTGGTAAACCGGAACGCAACTCGTGTGCTCAGCATTCTTCCAACATTTTCCGAAGGCTGACTGAGAAGAAGATTACAGAAAATCTTTCTAAAAGTTATGTTTGCATTATATGTTCCCCAAATGAAAATGAATCTGTTTATTATGGTAAGTGGATTTTTGTCTGTCTTTTACTTATTTTAACCTCTATGGTAACCTTTTAAACTACAATGAGTTCTCCATCTCAGTTGTTTGTCTCTCGTTCAGTTAAGAGACACACAGATTTTTTTTTCCATTTATTTATGTTGTAAAAACAAGATAATTTCAAACAACTGAAACTAGAAATATATGTCATAAATACTAGAAAACTATGCTGTAAAACCTAGAAAATTGTCGCAAAACTCAAAAAGTTATAGTGTAAAAACAAGATCGTTAAAAACTAGAAAATTATATCTGAAAAACTAAATAGTTATACCCTGAAAATGAGATAGTTATCCCGTAAAAACTATAAATATGAAAAACTAGAAAAATATGTGGTAAAAATAGATAGTTATGCTGTAAAAACTAGAAAAATAAACCATAAAAAATGAAAATTATGTTGTAAAGACTAAATAATTATGTGTCAAAAATAGACTTTAAATTATGTCTTAGAAACTACAGTTATCCTGTAAAAAACTAGAAAAATAAGCTGTAAAAAAACTGAAAATTGTGTCGTAAATTATGTTGTTAAAAGGTAGAATATTATGTAACAAAACTAGAAAAGTATGCAGTAAAAACTAGAGTTATATTCGGCATGTGGTGTGATGGACTGTGCGCTGGACGTGTGCAGGTCACCGTGAGTTCCTATCCTGTGGTCATTCGCCATTTTCCTTTCTCTCTTTACATGCTTCTCTTCCTGTTTAGATACGGTCCTGTCTGGCATTAAAAAAGTCTTAAAAAAGAACCCTAGAGTTAAGCCATAAAAACTAGAAAATGATGTAAAAAATAGATGGTTACGGCGTAAAAAATTAGGAGAGTTGTAGTTAAGACCGATCTCGAGACCAATATTCTCTGTCTTTGTCTCTGTATAGTCTCGGTTCGCTGTGATCTCGGTATCGCTTCGGTCTCGACTCTATGTGATCTCTGTATGGTCTTGTCTTTCTATGATCTCCGGGTCCTCTCGGTCTCAACTCCCTGCGATCTCGGTATCGTCTCGGCCTCGACTTTCTTATATCTCTGTATTGTCTTAACTCTCTGTGATCTCATTTCGACTTTCTATAATCTCTCTATCGTATCAGTCTAGACTCTCTGTGATCTCTGTATCATCTCCACTCTCTGCGATCTCGGTATCATCTCAGCCTCGACTCTGTGATCTCGGTATCGTCTCAACTTTCTGTGATCTTGGTATCACCTCGGTCTCGACTCTCGTGATCTTGCTATCGTCTTAACGCTCTGTGATCTCACTATCGTCTTGACTCTGTATCTTGGTATCGTCTTGGTCTCGACTCTCTGTCATCTCGGTATCGTCTCAGTCTTGAATCCCAGTGATTTCGGTATCGTCTTGACTCTCTGTGATCTCGGTATCATCTCAGTCTCGACTCTCTGTGACCTCAGTATCGTCTCAGTCTTGACTCTCAGTGATCTCTGTATCGTCTCTGCCTCGTCTGTCTCTGATCTGGGACTTGGCTGTGCAGTTGTCCTGGTGATTTTAATCCAAGAACAAAAAGCAAACCCCAAGCGCTTTCATCAAATAAAAAATATTACAGGTTTTTTTTCACACCTCCCTTCAAATAAATCCAATCAGCAGCATGTTTCGTGAAAACAAGCAGCAGCATTATGTTATTTATTTTAACGCGAGCCCTGCATAACATCAGTCACACTCCATAAATTCAGAACAATGTCAGCGAAACAATGTGGTGAAAAACGCTCAAGAATAACAATGCCATACGATGTAAAAAAAAAAACATCTAACATCACGTCTCTCTCTAAACCTCTAAATGGTGAGCACAGCTGTTCTAATAAGTAATTTAACTTAACTTTAAATTTATCTTAATGTGGACGTCTTCCTGGCACATACCAAGTAAAATGGTCATAGGTGAGAACTGTTGATGTTAATATTATTTATAAGAACTTAATTGAGGGATTGTTGCTGTTGATTGTTGAGGGATTGATTAAATTGTTTGCACTAAAGAAAAGTCTTCGTTTTTGGTGTTGCCTTGGTCTCGGTACACTCTGATCTCGGCTGGGTCTTGGTCTCGATACTCTCCGGTCTCTTTCTTGGTTAAGCCGGTATTTACTATAAGACTAAAAACTAGTTAGTTATGTCGTGAAAACGAAAAAATTGTGTTTATTATTTAAAAACAAGATTATCGTCCTGGCCCGTGGTATAGTGGATGGCGCGCAGGACATGTATGCGCGGTTGCGCAGGGTGATGCAGGTTCGAGTCCCGAGCCTATCGTCTTTCCCATCCCACCCCATTCTCTCTCTACCTTGCTTCCTATCTCTCTCTACTGTCCTCTCTGTTAAATAAAAAAACAATAAATACTGAGGCCGCAAACATAATTATTTTAAAACAATATTATTCATTATGTCATGATTAATGACGGTGATAATATGTCGTAAAAATTAGATAATTATGGGTAAAAGCATGATAATTATGTCTTAAAAAAATGTAACCTTTTTTGTTCATGAGGGTGTATCTGCTCGTCATCGCAATTTCAAAGTGAGATCTTTGGCATTCCTCTACAGTACAGCATCCATAAAACATAAAATGACATTTAAAAACAGAAAAATTGTCTGTGTGCTCACAAAGATTCTGGTGGTCTTTTTTAAAATAAACCTTTTATGTGTCCAGTTATTGTTTAAGTTATTACATCGAGGTACATTTCTGGAGAACCCTTTGATTCATTAGTTATTCGTTTTCACTCGGTTGACAACACTAATAATGATAAGTTTTACTTAACACACTATTATGTTATTTAAGTTATTAACCGCTAAAAGACAAGCGGAAGAAATAAAAAGCTGCTTAAAGACAAAACCATTATTAGCTCAAACTTTTGCCTTAAAAGAAGAATTAAAAAATCTGCCGGAACTTTTGCTTAGAGTTTGCCGTATCTTTAGAGTGAACCATGAGGGATGGCGCACAATGTAGCCTTCTGTCTGACTTTATGGTGGTGTTTAGCAGGTACATCAACAGATAATAGAAACAGATAATGAACATTTATTATTAGAACATATGCAAACCATGGGCGAACATGCAAACACATGTAACTTAAAAGGAACCTTTGCTGCTCTCGGAACACACATTGCAAAAGACAAAGTAAACTTCTGTGGTGCAAGACGGAAAAAGGGAAGAGGAGCCATTAAACAAGTGCATGAAGAACTTACCGAACCATCTTCCTTTTTCACTGTGCACTTGAAGGGAACAAAAAAAGACATGTTAGCACAGTTATGGGTAAGATACTAGAACACAAGAGAAGAGCAGTGTTGGGGCATCCTCTCCGACTCTTGCCCCCCTCTCTGGAGAACACACACAGTGCAAGCACAGCAGGCCCGTGATCATCAGTGGTTCATACCTGGACTCTGATTCTCCCGCTCTCTGGAAAGGTAAACGAGGGTTTCGAGGGCAGCTTGGCTATATACGACCGTCACTCCTCCCTCCCTCTTTCACTCATGCACTTTTACAGTGCTTCCTTCCTTTTTGTGGCTTGTTCATATAACAGTGAAAGCAACACGAGAGCAAGACAAAAGCCTGAAAAACAAGTTCAATTAACGAAATGGAATGTGCCTGAGAACCTCAGCAGACCTGCACTCACCTTCTCGCAGGTTCTGCTCTTAGAGGGGAAGAATGATCCTCCCAGAACATCTCACAGCCTGGTTTGGTGTCTGGTAAGAAGTGTGACCGTTAAGGTCTATTTTGTATGAGGGGAGCACTTCCTTGTTTCAAGGCCTTTAGCTGTCACTCCCACACATCAGACAAACACTTGAGGAAGCGCCAGCACTCACTTCAAAACATTATTTCCATAACGGATTTGCTCTGCAAATGATAGCCCCAATCTCTACGGCACATTTACTGCATGTTAATCCTGTCTAGTTTAATAAATGAAAGCTGCAAGCAGCAATCAAAGGGTTCTCGCACGTCAGCCACTTTAACCTTTCAATAAGCTTTAATTTTTTTCTCTATGAGTTTATTTGAGATGCATTCAAGCACAAACTGTTAACATTTCAGGAAAAAATAGACACAAAATAAACTTTTAGATCACCAGGTGGCGCTATAACTGATACTGTAGGTTGCTATATCGATATGTTCAGGAATGCTATGTTAACACACGTGGCCACGTTATGGCAGA
This sequence comes from Danionella cerebrum, assembly GCA_007224835.1. Classification (NCBI taxonomy): domain Eukaryota; kingdom Metazoa; phylum Chordata; class Actinopteri; order Cypriniformes; family Danionidae; genus Danionella; species Danionella cerebrum. The sequence continues at coordinate 110,096 of SRMA01027283.1, read as the reverse complement.
ACGATAACTACCGTATTTTTCGGCTCATAAGACGCACCTTTTCTTCCCCAAAACTGAGGGGGAAAAGTTGGTGCGTCTTATAGACCGAATGCAGAGCGCCACGAAGTCCGGTCACGGCCGTAGGAGAGGCGTAAGATCTAGGCCGAAGCCGTGGCCATATTTGTACACCAAGCGCTGCGCGCTGACGTTATCGCCCATCTCTGCCATAGTGCGGTCGTAACAAAAAAAAAAACTACATTTCCCACAATGCCTTTGGCTACGGTAGCCGCAGCGGTGCTTCCGTATAAATACTCACGAGCGAAACTACAGAGCTGCCGTTTCTCACACATTGAACGTAAGACTCTCGCATTTGAGTGATCTCTCACGCTACAAACCCGATTTCTCACGCTAAAATACATTTCAAGATGTGAAATGGGCACAGCTCTAATAGTTTATCTGCGATGTTTTTGAGCCTGACGATAAGATGATGATTGATCTGCATAGTCTTCAGTCTGTAAGGGTTTTTTTTTTCGCTAAACATTCACTTGGACAGTTTCACAAACTTAGACAGTTTGATCCTTCATTAATGGAGTTATGTGGGTTTTCATAAGCTGACAAAAATCAAAAGGATTTATATTATAACAGCAAGCATACAATTGTTTCCATGTGTTGGCGTCAGGTGCACAGATTAGCGCTCTCTCTCTCTCTTGCTCGCGTGAGGAAAACAAAACGCTCTCAATGACTGAAACTCTTCTTTAATAAACTCAAACTCAAATCATCTCTCAACGGTACATCTCACATGCAACCGAATTGTCACTTGAATAAGGTATAAATAATGAGTTATTTAACATTAAGGAGTAGTTACATTTATTTTACATTAAAATAATTATTAATTAATTATTAAATAATTATTATTTTACATCTGGGGGTGCCCAGATTCTTTTAAAGGTTTAAAGGGGGGCTCGACTAAAAAAGTTTGAGAACCACTGTATTATTAGTAATTTGGGGGCAATCTTACTAGCTATTATTAGTAATGTAGTGACAATGTTACTGGCTATTATTAGTAATGTAGTGACAATGTTACTAGCTATTATTAGTAAATGTAGTGACAATGTTACTGGCTATTATTAGTAATGTAGTGACAATGTTACAGGCTATTATTAGTAATGTAGTGACAATGTTACTGGCTATTATTAGTAATGTAGTGACAATGTTACTGGCTATTATTAGTAATGTAGTGACAATGTTACTGGCTATTATTAGTAATGTAGTGACAATGTTACTAGCTATTATTAGTATCGTAGTGACAATGTTACTGGCTATTATTAGTAATGTAGTGACAATGTTACTGGCTATTATTAGTAATGTAGTGACAATGTTACTGGCTATTATTAGTAATGTAGTGACAATGTTACTGGCTATTATTAGTAATGTAATGACAATGTTACTGGCTATTATTAGTAATGCAATGACAATGTTACTAGCTATTATTAGTAATGTAGTGACAATGTTACTGGCTATTATTAGTAATGTAGTGACAATGTTACTGGCTATTATTAGTAATGTAGTGACAATGTTACTGCCTATTATTAGTAATGTAGTGACAATGTTACTGCCTATTATTAGTAATGTAATGACAATGTTACTGGCTATTATTAGTAATGTAGTGACAATGTTACTGGCTATTATTAGTAATGTAGTGACAATGTTACTAGCTATTATTAGTAATGTGGTGACAATGTTACTAGCTATTATTAGTAATGTAGTAGTGACAATGTTACTAGCTATTATTAGTAATGTAGTAGTGACAATGTTACTGGCTATTATTAGTAATGTGGTGACAATGTTACTGGCTATTATTAGTAATGTAGTGACAATGTTACTAGCTATTATAAGTAATGTAGTGACAATGTTACTGGCTATTATTAGTAATGTAGTGACAATGTTACTGGCTATTATTAGTAATGTAGTGACAATGTTACTAGCTATTATTAGTAATGTAGTGACAATGTTACTAGCTTATATTAGTAATGTGGTGACAATGTTACTGGCTATTATTAGTAATGTAGTGACAATGTTACTGGCTATTATTAGTAATGCAGTGACAATGTTACTGGCTATTATTAGTAATGCAGTGACAATGTTGCTGGCTATTATTAGTAATGCAGTGACAATGTTACTGGCTATTATTAGTAATGTAGTGACAATGTTACTGGCTATTATTAGTAATGTAGTGACAATGTTACCCGCTATTATTAGTAATGTAGTGACAATGTTACTGGCTATTATTAGTAATGTAGTGACAATGTTACTGGCTATTATTAGTAATGCAGTGAAAATGTTACTGGCTATTATTAGTAATGTAGTGACAATGTTACTGGCTATTATTAGTAATGTAGTGACAATGTTACTGGCTATTATTAGTAATGTGGTGACAATGTTACTGGCTATTAGTAATGTGGTGACAATGTTACTGGCTATTATTAGTAATGTAGTGACAATGTTACTGGCTATTATTAGTAAATGTAGTGACAATGTTTCTGGCTATTATTAGTAATGTAGTGACAATGTTACTGGCTATTATTAGTAATGTAGTGACAATGTTACTGGCTATTATTACCAATGTAGTGACAATGTTACTGGCTATTATTAGTAATGTAGTGACAATGTTACTGGCTATTATTAGTAATGGGGTGACAATGTTACTGGCTATTATTAGTAATGTGGTGACAATGTTACTGGCCATTATTAGTAATGTAGTGACAATGTTACTGGCTATTATTAGTAATGTAGTGACAATGTTACTGGCTATTATTAGTAATGTAGTGACAATGTTACTGGCTATTATTAGTAATGTAGTGACAATGTTACCGGCTATTATTAGTAATGTGGTGACAATGTTACCGGCTATTATTAGTAATGTAGTGACAATGTTACTGGCTATTATTAGTAATGTAGTGACAACGTCACTGGCTATTATTAGTAATGTAGTGACAATGTTACTGGCTATTATTAGTAATGTAGTGACAATGTTACTGGTTATTATTAGTAATGTAGTGACAATGTTACTAGCTATTATTACTAATGTGGGGGCAATGTTACTGGCTATTATTAGTAATGTAGTGACAATGTTACTGGCTATTATTAGTAATGTAGTGACAATGTTACTGGCTATTATTAGTAATGTAGTGACAATGATACTGGCTAATATTAGTAATGTAGTGACAATGTTACTGGCTATTATTAGTAATGTAGTGACAATGTTACAGGCTATTAATAGTAATGTAGTGACAATGTTACTGGCTATTATTAGTAATGTAGTGACAATGTTACTAGCTATTATTAGTAATGTAGTGACAATGTTACTGGCTATTATTAGTAATGTAGTGACAATGTTACTGGCTATTATTAGTAATGTAGTGACAATGTTACTGGCTGTTATTAGTAATGTGGTGACAATGTTACTGGCTATTATTAGTAATGTAGTGACAATGTTACTGGCTATTATTAGTAATGTGGTGACAATATTACTGGCTATTATTAGTAATGTGGTGACAATCTTACTATCTATTATTAGTAATGTGGTGACAATGTTACTGGCTATTATTAATAATGTAGTGACAATGTTACTGGCTATTATTAGTAATGTAGCAACAATGTTACTGGCTATTATTAGTAATGTAGTGACAATGTTACTGGCTATTATTAGTAATGTAGTGACAATGTTGCTGGCTATTATTAGTAATGTAGTGACAATGTTGCTGGCTATTATTAGTAATGTAGTGACAATGTTACTGGCTATTATTAGTAATGTAGTGACAATGTTACTGGCTATTATTACCAATGTAGTGACAATGTTACTGGCTATTATTAGTAATGTAGTGACAATGTTACTGGCTATTATTAGTAATGTGGTGACAATGTTACTAGCTATTATTAGTAATGTAGTGACAATGTTACTGGCTATTATTAGTAATGTGGTGACAATGTTACTGGCTATTATTAGTAATGTAGTGACAATGTTACTGGCTATTATTAGTAATGTAGTGACAATGTTACTGGCTATTATTATTGATGTGGTGACAATGTTACTGGCTATTATTAGTAATGTAGTGACAATGTTACTGGCTATTATTAGTAATGTAGTGACAATGTCACTAGCTATTATTAGTAATGTAGTGACAATGTTACTGGCTATTATTAGTAATGTAGTGACAATGTTACTGGCTATTATTAGTAATGTAATGACAATGTTACTGGCTATTATTAGTAATGTGGTGACAATGTTACTGGCTGTTATTAGTAATGTAATGACAATGTTACTAGCTATTATTAGTAATGTAGTGACAATGTTACTGGCTATTATTAGTAATGTGATGACAATGTTACTGGCTATTATTAGTAATGTAGTGACAATGTTACTGGCTATTATTATTAATGTAGTGACAATGTCACTGGCTATTATTAGTAATGTAGTGACAATGTTACTGGCTATTATTAGTAATGTAGTGACAATGTTACTGGCTATTATTAGTAATGTAGTGACAATGTTACAGGCTATTATTAGTAATGTAGTGACAATGTCACTAGCTATTATTAGTAATGTAGTGACAATGTTACTGGCTATTATTAGTAATGTAGTGACAATGTTACTGGCTATTATTAGTAATGTAGTGACAATGTTACTGGCTATTATTAGTAATGTGGTGACAATGTTACTGGCTATTATTAGTAATGTAGTGACAATGTTACTAGCTATTATTAGTAATGTAGTGACAATGTTACTGGCTATTATGGTATTACTAATGTGGAGGCACTGTTGCACTGGAACAGTGATAGTGATAACGAATGGTGGACTTTAGAATGATGAATGGAGGCAAAGAAAAACATAACAGCCTTTTTTTGTTACTTTTACTGTTTACTGTCTGTTCATGTTACATGTTTGGCTGTTAACTTTTACACACTTGATATAAAATATTTTACAAAAGTATTTGGTTCAGAATCTTTTTTTTCTAGATCTTCCTCATTTAAAATTGGGTGCGTCTTATGTGACGGTGCGTCTTATGAGCCGAATTGAGTCTTATAGAGTCGATTGTTTCACGCGATTGGTGCGAACATTAATATTGTTTTCCTACATGTTCTCGTTAAATGTTTTTAAAAAAATACACAATATAAATTACATATCAGAGGCACAGTAGCTTTAAAACTGTTATATTATGGGCTACGGTAAACATTTGGACATTGGTGTAATAGTTAAGGGGATCCACATCCCAAAATTAAAGAATCCATGGCACTGTTTGCTGTTTGTTTGTGTTTATGAGCTAACATTAACTTTAATTCCAATCATTTATTATAGCTATAGATTCATTTTCCAACCCGCTTATTCCCTTTTTGCGGTCACGGGGGTCTCCCGATGCCTATCTCCAGCCCACATTGGGTGAGAGGCTGGGTACACCCTGGACAGGTACCCAGTCCATCCTTACCCTCCCCATCACTCCCTGAACCAGGTTTCATGCTGTCTGCTGCCAGCGTTTTTAGGCATAGGATACACATCGGCCTTTCCTCCTCACCAACGACATTAACAGTGAAGCCGAGAGCAAGATATGCTTCATCATATTTTGTGCATCTAATCACGTTATCTTTTGAATGACCTGCTTGGGTCTGTGCGACTTCAATGGCTCTTCTCTTCCCCTTTACAAACGGATGCATCTTTTACTCTACGCCTTTTGGCTGTTTATTTTTTTGTTCTTTTTTTTTCTGCTGATGATCTGCGCACCCCCTGCAGTGCCTGTGCACCCCCCCTGGCGGGCGCACCCCCTACTTTGAGTACCACTGCATTAACCTAACCGCATGTTTTTGGGATTGTGGGGGAAACCGGAGGAAACCCAGAGGAAACCCACACAAGCACCGAAAGAACATGCAAACTCCTTCCAGGAAGGTCACCGGCGAGCCTTAAACCAACAACCTCCTAACTGGAAGCCCACAGTGCTATCCACTGCGCCACCAACAGCCATACGTAAAAATAATAATAATTTAAACATTTTTGTGTTGTGCAGTGCACCTGTAGGCGGAACCTGCATTTTCCTTCAGGCGTTCAATCTGCGTTTTACAAATCAAACTACCGGATGCTGCTTGCAGTTTAGATGTTGTTTTGGTCGAGTCCTGTTAGCTAAACACATTTTAAAAGAAGTTATTTACATTTTAATCTCTGTTTATGGTAATAGTTGCATCCAAGTGGCTCAATATAAATAAACAAAACTTCTTTAGATGAGGAACTCACAGAAATGTCTGACACCTTTCATTAAAATCAGCAGCATCGACTTTTATTGCCATCATCATTTTTTAAATTATAAATAACACAGATTAAAAATGCAGAAGGACTTTTAAAAAAACAATAAATGATTATTAGCTATGAAATTGTTATATTTCAAGATAAAAAACAAGGGATGCTTAGAAAAAGAAAAAAGAGCAGAAGATTGAGGAGAACTGGGTTCAGAGATCACACTTCGGTTCATTGCAAAGATATTTTGTGTAAAAAATTCTTTAGTGCCGGTGTCCTGTGCTTTTACTGTCTAAAAGCATTCAGCTTTAGAAAATCACTCATACTGCATTAGTTTCCAAGCGTGGGGTACACTCTGGACATTTCAAAAGGAAATGTGGTACATTTTTGCACACTTTTGTCAACTATAGTGAAAAGCCTCTTAGAAGTTTAATACATGTTTAGAATGTCGTGTTTCATGTATAAGGCCAAAATGTCATCACTGCCGTGCGTATTGAGGTAAGCTGGAGTTTTGTCATCATCAGTCGATTATAAACAGATTTGAAATGATTTCTTAGTTTGTGACAATGTTATATGCAATACAGCGGTACCTCGAGATACGAATGCTTCGAGTTACAAAATGTTCGAGATACGAAGGGTCTCAAGGGAACTATTTTGCTTCCAGATACGAAAAAAATTCCAAGATATGAAAAACACCTACAGTCTGACGTCGTGCTGCGACTCTGGGTCCTGGGCCTCCATTCTCCCATTGCAGACAGTGCTAAAGGGGGCTGATACGGCTTCAAATACTTTAAATTAAACGTGATGTATAGATTACCAATAATTTACTATAACAAATGTCAGAGTCAAAGTGTTGTAAAAGAAATAACGTTCATAACGTGGAAAGTGCTGTTCTGTAGCGCAACTTAGAGAAACCCTGTGACCCCTTCTCAGATGCATCTCTCCATCCCTTCTCACACGCTCGATACTGTCTGCGCTTGTGCTTGAAACCGCGTTGGTGTTCGTAATTCTTGAAATATCTTGAGAAAGTTAACTTTCATATGTAGTTTCACATTGGTGTACATATTACGTATTTTGCTTGTGTTTTATTATCATTTATTACATTAACAATGTGTAGATTTAAGGATTGAAAAAATGTTACTTAATTTTTCTCTGGTTTTCTTTTTTTTATCAACTTATACTGTTGTTTCTGAGAGCCGTTGCACGGATTAGGCGTTTTACATGTAAAACTTGCTTCAAGATACGAAATGTTCGAGATACAAACGCCACCCTGGTTTAATTTTGTAACTCGGGGTACCACTGTAGTTATAAGTTAGTTTTGTGCAATGCTACAGTTTTTGTTATATTGTAACGTAATAAAAATGTAAATTTGCTACGGCTAGATAAATTGATAAATGCTAAGGAAGGCCATGGTTTGTTTGGCAGTACCAGTGATGTTGAGACTCGGCTCACTGTGTGTATGAGAGTATTCATACTTGTGTAGTGCAGGCCCTATGGGTTTAATGGTGCTATATTAAACTAAAATGCATTCTTTTTCAAACATATATAACATTTTTATATATAATTTACAGATATATTTATAAAATTTTTTCTCCCACCCCCTTACATTACTTTTATACTTTTAAGTAGTTTTAAAACCACTACTCTTATACTTTTACTGGAGTAAAATACAGTGAGGGAAATAAGTATTTGAACTCCCTGCTATTTTGCAAGTTCTCCCACTTAGAAATCATGGAGGGGTCTGAAAAGTGCTCTAACTGAGGGAAGGTTGTTCCTCAAAATCTCGCATTACATGGCTCCGGTCATCCTCTCCTTAATACAGTGCAGTCGCCCTGTCCCATGTGCAGAGAAACATCCCCAAAGCACCCCCAAACCTCCCCCATGCTTCACAGTAGGGATGGTGTTCTTGGGATGGTTACCAAGAGCTGGGACCACTGTTACCAAGGTTACTGTTTGTAACACATTAGGACGACATGGTTTGAAATCATGCATGGCACAGAAGGTTCCCCTGCTTAAAGCAGCACATGTCCAGGTCAGTCTTAAGTTTGGTAATGACCATTTGGATGATCCAGAGGAGTCAAGGGAAAAAAGTCACAAGGTCAGATGAGATCAAAATAGAATTCTTTTGTCATAATTCCACAATGCGTGTTTGGAGGAAGAAGAATGATGAGTACCATCCCAAGAACACCATCCCTACTGTGAAGCATGGGGGAGGTTTGGGGGTGCTTTGGGGATGTTTCTCTGCACATGGGACAGGGCGACTGCACTGTATTAAGGAGAGGATGACCAAGGCCATGTAATGCGAGATTTTGAGGAACAACCTTCCCTCAGTTAGAGCACTGAAGATGGGTCGAGGCTGGGTCTTCCAACATGACAATGACCTGAAGCACACAGCCAGGAGAACATGGCATGGCCTAGCCAGTCTCCAGACCTAAACCCAACTTAAAACCTTTGGAGGGAGCTCAAACTCTGTGTGTCTCAGCTACAGCCCAGAAACCTTAATGAGTGAGCCAAAGGAGTGGGCCAAAATCCCTCCTCCACTGTGTGCAAACCTGGTGAAAAACTACAGGAAGCATTTGACCTCTACAATCACAAACATGGCTATTGTCCCAAGTATTAACATTAATTTTCTCAGGTGTTCAAATACTTATTTACCGTTGTATCATACAAATAAATAGTTTTACAAAATCATACATCGTGATTTCTGGATTTTTCTTTTTAGACCATGTCTCGCCCATTGGACGTGCACCTACGCTGAAAATTTCAGACCCCTCCATGATCTCTAAGTGGGAGAACTTAGATAGCAGGGTGTTCAAATACTTATTTCCCACACTATACTTCCACTCAAGTAATGAATGTGAAAGCTTTTGACTCTTTTGCTCCTGCACACACACTTTAAAACAGACGCTGCATATGAACTCCCTTTACGTCAGAGAATGCAACAGTAGGATTAGAGTCAGGTGTACGCCACAGGTAGAATGAAACCCAGATGTGAACTGGAACAGAAATAGCAGAGTAGGACACGAGGTAGTGATGCTGCATCAGCATGTGCAAAGCAACATTGAGGATCGTAGATGCAGTGGTGACACACACCAGGCTAACGACCCTTCAGAAGGATGCCCAGCTCAAAACTGGCAGTGGGTACCATCTACTGTCTGGAGAAGTCTGGTCGGAAGTGGTTACCATTCGAAGACTTGCCGCCAAGGAGCCACACCTCTGTGAGCCACACGAAAACAAAGGAACTGGGTAGAGAAAAATGGCAGTAGGTGCTCTGGACTGATGAATCAAAATGTGAAATGTTTGACCGTAGCAGTAGGCGGGGCTGGAGAAGTTTCAGCCGGCAACAGTGAAGCATGGTGGAGGATCGTTGAACATTTTGGGGCTGTTGGAGTTACTAATGGTGTTGGAGATTTGGTCTCGAATGATGGTGTTCTCACTGTTTATTGTTATGCATCAGGGAGGCAGATGATTGGCCCTCATATTATTCTGCAGCAGGACAACAACCGCAAACACACAACATTGTGAAGAAGAAGAGGAACAGTAAGTGATGCATCGTCTGGGATCACATGAAGCGTGTGGGCTGGAACAACTTCCGCTGCTTTTCAACCCTTTAGTTATCGAAATCTTGACGACCGTGGCTCACAGATGATGAAATTGTAGTTCAGAGATAATTAGAGCTTTGCTGCAAAGGTTTTCCAAGAATTTCAGTCTGAAACAGTTATTTATTTCTGAAAAGAGTGACAAATATTGGACCTTTTCATGATGCAACAGTTCTAGGGAGTTAACTTTATTGTGCTCACGGAACATTTGTTTAATGGTGTGATTGGTCTGTGTTTCCACATAGAGTTCAACAGCGTCCAATAACGTGTAAATCTGGAGATGTTTCTATTTTAAACAGCTAGCGTCAAACCACTTCCTCGTCACATTCACGCGGCAACCTCCCTCTTCCCCCGCAGATGCAACAGGAAGATACAGAGACACTCATATGGCTTTTATAAAAGTACATGAATATAAAAAAATATAGATCAAGAAAGAACCAACACAATAACAGCATGTGAAGGCGCATTACACTGTTTAATCACTATTTATTCATCTGTTTCAATTCATTCCTAACGTTTGGCTACGTCTTGATTCATTTGCATACAGACAGTGATTGGATGTTGATACTAGAACCAGCCCCTGAAATAAACACAGTTCAAGCCGAAATCATGGGCTGCTTTTTAAGCTCCTCCACTTCATTTTTTCTATTTCAGCAGATGGTCAATAATTATTATCCATCCTACATCCATCGGTACTTATACAGAGGCACGCCCCTCTCTGTATCACTGCTGAAATGTTTCCTGAAAATCTTAGAGCTGATGATGGACGAGAACCATTTTCTAAAGATGACATTGACAGGAAACCGAGAAAATGTAAAATTCTGTTGAACTGTGAAGACGATGAACACAACGGTTTTTGCCGTAAACCTTCTGCTGCCTCTGAAAGCTACAAACACAAGTTTTTCTGAACATTTTCTTCGAACTAGGGCAGCACGGTGGTGCAGTGGTTGGCACAGTGGCCTTCTAGTTAAAGAGTTTCCTCCAGGTACGCCGGTTTGCCCCACAATCCCAAAAACATGCATCAGGTAAATTGAATAATCTAAATTCTCTTTAGGTGTGAGTGTGAATGTAGCCCTGCGATGGACTGGCGACCTGTACCTGCACCGGCAGACCCCTGTGACCCCAAAAGGGAACAAGCGGGATAGAAGATGAATGAATTTTCTCTACATGTAAGAAGCCCATTGGGATCATAAATCAATACACAATTATAGACAGGAAGGGTCACGACAAACAATTTCACCTCAAGAACCATTGCACTAAAATGAACTGTTTATGTATTATAAATTGTTTATAAAAAAAAAAAAAACTTTCGCAAATTATAATTAACTTTTCGCAAGGTTTTATGTAAAGAAAGTGTTCACTGAAAAAAGTGTTAAAACTACAATAAACCACAAAAATAAAGATCTTTTTTTCTTCTCCACATTATTTTTTAAAATACAGACATTTCATAGCTTTATCCCTCAAAATTGTAAATGTAAAAAAGTTGCACAAAATGCTTTTAAACCACAGTGAATTCATTGCTTCGTTAGTTTTTGAGATACACTCATGAACTTATAAAGACGAAAAACTAAAAACTTGCACATTTTGCAGAAAACATACAATGAACATGACTATTTACAACTGTGCAATCAAACTAAAAACTGAAAAAATGTTTCTAAGATACTTTTGATCATAGATAGCTTTGCATTAGACAAAACTTAAGCTATTTACAGTGTATCAGTATTGTACTGCAAATAATAAACATTTTGTTTTGTTTGGGAAAACCTACAACTTGTGAATATTGAAATATTTCTCTTACCCCCAAAACTCTCTGTTCAGCATTGATGTGATGATCGGTTGTTCTCTTGAAAACAACGTTTCTTTCCAGCAGGAAAATAAAGTCCTCTGTCTTTAAAGTTGACTTTGTGCTCTGATGTTATCTACCTCCACCCAGCCTCGCTAATTGTCATCATTTCCCTCATCCTGTCATTTCAACTCTTTCCGCGGTGCTCCTCTTTAGAAAAAGGTACTGTTTTAAAATGTTTTTTTAAACGTTTTAGAATACGCCTATCACTACCAGCATTTAATACTGCGCTTAATAAAAACCTGTCACTTACGTTTACACCTGGCTTTATTAGCTTCACGATGGACGTTTGATAGTCCTATATTTAGGGGCCGTCTCAAAAGTTCCATACTTTTCTTTTAATACAGCGGTACCCTGAAAAACGAAATTAATCCGTTCCAAAGTGGCTTTCGTATTTCGAAGCAAGTTTTACATGTAAAACGCCCAATTCGTACAACGGCTCTCAGAAACAAGAGTATAAGTAGATGAAAAAAAAATGGAAAACCAGAGAAAAATCAAGTAATGTTTCTACAATTCTTAAATCTACACATTATTAATGTAATAAATGGTGATAAAACAGAATAAAACACATGCAAAATATGTAATATGTACACAAATGTGAAAACTTATCTTGAGTGAAGCGATGTGTGGAACGTATGGCAGAAAACATTACGGCATCCTGTATGAAAGTTATATTATAAACATTTTTTCTACGACATCTTGACTCAAACATTTGTTATAGTACATTATTGGTAATCTATACATAATGTTTCGTTTGATTTAAAGTATTTTAAAGCGCATCAGCCCCCTTTGGGGAGAATGGAGCGGCGGGACCCGGAAGCACAGCACAATGTCAGACTTAAAAAGCCGATAAGAGCAGAACGGTTGGTGTTTTCGTATCTTGGAATTTTTTTCGTGTCTGGAAGCAAAATATTTCCCGCTAAAATATTAATACTGTATACAGCTGACCTGGGAAGAAAGCTTTAGTGTGTTGTCAGGTGTAAAATAAAAAACCCCAAATCAAATCACACTTGCGTACTTCAAGTGTGTTACACTAAATCTAAACCTAACTTAGTTCACGTGGATTTGAAGAAAATTTGCCCAAACAGTGCGTCCTCCATGCGCACTACAACATGTGACGTCAGTGAAAGCAAGTAGTTTACTGCAGCAAAGGCTACTTGGAATTTGGAGGAGGCCCTGCTTCAGATATCCCACAATGCATTGCGTTTTATTCTTTTTCAACAGAATCAACACAAAAACCACTTGAATTTGTATTTACATGTAATTAACAGGTTTTTATTAAGCACAGTATTCTATAAAGGCTGGTAGTGGTAGGCGTATTTTAAGACACATTCATTTTTTTAAACATGACGTTAAAAACAGGAACACAAGACGAATGAGTTTATAAAAATGTAAAAACAGATTGAGGCCAGACCATAATACTTAGTTTTAAATTACATACAATGGAAAAAAAATTCCATAGTGAAATGCAACCAAAACAGAACTACAGAGCATGTTTTAATATAATGTATTAAAAAAATAAGACAAACGAATAAAGACAGAACAATTAAAAATAAACCCTAAAAATGTATTAAGAAAAACTTGTAGTGACCTTAAAATTTCTCAATGTAAAATAAATATATAAGAATCACAAAGAAAAATATTAATAATACAAGAATGTTTTTTTTTTCATTCATTCCGGGATCCAACTGGTGGCGCTAATGTACCATAAGCAAACTGGCAGAAAACAAAAGAAGAAGAGGCTAAACCATACCATTTACAAAGGTTTAGGCAGCCTTCGGAGGACCCTCCTAAGCCCCAGCCTCCACAGGCTGGGTAGGAAGTGTGCTCCTAGGCTCATAGAACCTGGTTTGGGACACAGCTTACATGAAAAATTTGCTTTGGCATATGAAAAATTCAAGATACGAAGGCCACCCTGGAACGGATTAATTTTGTATCTCGAGGTAACACTGCATATACAAATTCAGAGTTTTTTGTGTTGATTCTGTTAAAAATAAAAAACGCAATCCATTTTGGGACATTTGATGTCACAAAGTGAGGTCGTAATGAATCCTCCGAAATCAGGAGAAAGTAGGACGTATTTGAATGGCATTTGAAAGATGGGCTTCTCGCACTGTTGTGACGTACATGGTCTAAAAATACGCATTCGGGGGGGGATGCACATTTCTGGAATGGGACACTGCTTATGTACGATGATCAGGGTTGCCAGATTGAGACCCCCAATCTCCTAGAAGTCAGGTTTGCCAGAAATGAAAAAAAAAAAAAAACCTGATCATTTGTTAGCCGTTTATAATATATAGCAAACGATATGCAAATAACAGAACCTGTAGTAGAATGTTGAAATCTATTTTTGAATTAAGAGCGACACATTTAAAGTAAAACACACAGGTTTTTTTTCCTGAAAGATCAGGGTCCATTTATTCACTTGAAGCACCGAGGTCTAGCTCTGCATATAAACTGTAGTGGGAAAATGATTCTTTGCCATCCATGTATACACTTTTATTGTGATTTTATTAGTCAAATGATTCTTGTGCTATATGATTTCTGTATAGTTTTATTCTGGGTTTTCCTCTTGATTTTCCCTTGAATATGTCTCAATGTCATTTAAGCCCAACCTTAACATCTTGTACTGTGCCTTGAAGCTTATCCTCCTGTGCTCCATGATATGAAGATACGAATATCTCTAGAGCCCTAGGCACCACACCAACACGCCATAACATCTCTGACCAGAACGTAGGAATCAACTCTGGCTCCCGACATCCTACATACGTAAGGAGTCTAATCGGAAGGACATGAATGACGCACAGGAGGGTGGTCTCCACGTTACAAATACAGGGCTCAGAAACTATCTGACATGTTCACATTGAGAACGCTGTTCTCTGTGCTTGTGGTCTTCTCACTGTGAATCATCAATAAAGAAGCTTCTTTCTTAAAATGGTTTTCTGTGCTGTTTGTTTCCTCAAGACGGTCTCTCTCTCTCAGCAAGGTGAAGGCTCATTTCCACCACAAAACTGCCGTCTTTGATGGTTCACCAGTTGATTAAGTTATGTGCCATTTGTGAGAGAATAGAAAGATCAACTAGAAACCACCAAAAGCAGCCCAGTAGGATCACCATCTCACACTTAAGAGAATGCAGTGGTCACACATCTTTGATTAAAAAATAAATCTCTATCAAATCAAGTTTTTCTGTCTGCCTCCATAACGACAGCAGGTCTTCTAGCTGCACTTGCAGATTCCAGAGGTTGTCCCAAACATCCAGGAACTAACCCCAGATGCACACGATGAGGTTGGTGTTTACGCTGAAGATGCTGCGTGTTTGAGGTTGTTGTCTTCTCAGCATAAAGAACACCATTAATCCAACTCCACCACGCTTCACTGTTGCCTCCAGCCCTTCGGTGAAGCTCTTGACGGTTCACGGAGTCTACAATCGTCAGCGTTGACCATTTGTGCTTCAGAGCAACCCTCTTGAGACCCCAGTCGTCTTTGGGAGAGACCTTGTTGATGGAGCCTCACTACTCTGTCTTGTTGCTCTGCGCCATCTTTCCACAAGAAACGGTCTCTCAACATCGCATTGCTAGCAATTTCATAACAATGGTGGTTCAGTAAGCCTTCAAGAGTGCCCCAACCTCCTCCTCCATGCTTCATGGGAACCAGGCGGTGGTTGGAACCAATCAGACCAAAGCAGAGATTTCAAAGCACTGGAGTAATGTTCATTCCTTGTGTTCTTTAGCCCAGAGACTTCTCTTCTCAGTCTCTCGTGTGTATCGATTCATGGTTTTGATGCCTTCAGTCTACATTTCTCATAGTCATACAATTTTGATCTTTACTGTATATAAATGTAAATAAAACAAGCTACAATCGAATTTAGTGAGGAAAAATGTACATCTTACTTTTTATTGCAGGTCTAGAAAAAAAACAAAGCATAAAACATAATGGTAATTACAGTGTAATATATTCAGAGCGTTTTAAAATGTTAAATTAACAGCCGTATGTTGTGCAGCGGGGAAAACAATACAGTGCTGCACTCTGGAATTCCATGAATACGCAGAGAGTTCAGATCATACAAAGACAGCGAAAAGAAATCTGCAAATAAAAGCATTATAATAAATGTCGAGTGAATTATAAAGGAATGGTGGCTGAATTCTCTGTCATTGAAATGGACAGTCAGCGGAGCGTGAACATGTGCGCTGGCTCTCGTGATAGAAGCTCTGTATATACAACACCGCCGGCTTCCATCTGCTGCCGGATGCTATTACAGTAGGAGATACAGGAGAACCATGTTCCAGAGCTGGGAACACAGGCGTCGAGCGCAGCTGCAGAAACACACGAGCACGGAGCCATTCCACCGAATGCAGAGTTCTTCAACCTCTGCCTGAACTTACCGACGACTGGATTACACATCTTTGAGCAGAGTGCGGCTGAGAGTCTACATGGAGGGGTGGAATGACTAACTTGAACTTTAAAGGAAATGTTCCAGAAGCACATTGAGTGAGCGAGTGAGAGAGAGAGAGAGAGAGAGAGAGAGGCTGCTAAAATCCCTTTGTGTCCAAACCAGTGTGGGGAGCTTCAACTGCTTTTCCACATCACCTGACCCATGCCGTGTGAGGCGTTTCCTCGCTGGGACCAAAGAAACTCCACCCAGGGGTCCTCAGCGCTGCGCTTGTGTCTGCGTGACCTCAGGTCCTCGGCTTGCCAAACGGCTAAGGATACTTCTCTCGGACATTTGCAGCCGCACAGCAACTGGTGGTATCCGAGCAATGGTTGCCGGGAGCCGGGTCACATCCGCCTTCATGTCACTGAGAAGCTCTTCCAGTTGTTTGAGAACTGATGGAACAATGAGGAGAACTTTACCGCGGTGTGAAGCTTGTGAGCTCAGATTAACTTCATTTGCTTTACCAACCCCGACAACTCTTTAGGTAAAGCAACCCCTCTGTCAGTTTCAAAGGGAGTAAATACCAAGATTTGCACAAATTTAAGGCCAACTTTTTACCCATGAAATAAGAATTTGACAAGAGAAAAACAAATAGGTAGAGAAACCATAACAGAGGTCTGATATTTCCTGAGTTTCGGTCCCAACATCATTCGATATTCTGAATCTCTTTCAACTTAAAGTGTTTTTCGTTCCGTTTCACACATATCAATTAATCCCGAACATCTCACTCTCTCTGCCGGTGGCTGAACGTACGCTGCTCTGGTGCAATGCGCTCTTCACAGATATATAGCTAGTGGTTTTGTCTTATCTGATAATATCAAGGAAGAAAATTGTGATAAAAGAGACCAAGACAAACAGAATATTGCGAAATAATGGACGAAGCATTTGTAGTTCCTTAATTATGTCGCTGAGCACCTTTCTATATATTTCCCTGGAAATCTGTCAACGGTGAGAAAGCACGTCTGAAATTTGTATCCGATCTAGGAGCACACATGGGTTAGATAAAAAAGAAATAAATAAATCACAAATAAGCGGCTCATACTTTTAAACAAATCGGATACAGGGCCAAAAAAAGGGATTTGGGTCGAATTGGGCTGCGGTCCGAACGTCCCGTATACCAATCCAGACTGGAGCAAATCTACAGTTTTGTCCCTAGCGTCCTTCGGTAGCTCTCTCTTGTTCATAGTGAAGAGGTTTGGGTGAGTCTGTGGGAGTGTGGACCGCAGTTATTAAAGCGGATCGTAGTGAAATACATTACAAATATATTTCCGGATCACATTCTATGATTTGGCTGGTGTTCAGACTCTACACGTGAAAACTCCTGATGCCTGCTTGACGCCTCTTGATGTCTCTGCTTGACGAAAACGTGCCATTAAATATGTACTTTCTCTACTCTCTAAAGTGGTTCGTAAATAAAAAAAAACCTCTACTATTAACAATTTTAAAAAAGCTATGTTTGGAAAACTCGCTTTTGACCTTTTCGCCGTAATCCTCAGCAAACATTTGGTTTTAGAGTTACAAACCGTTCCCTGCAGCAGATGTATCTAGATCATGATTCTGTGGATCGTCGCTTAGCAACAAGTCACATGTATCTACCAACAAGTGCCGTGCATCAAATCAAACTTTGATTAATCCGTAAAGATATCGGGAACGGCGATGTGTAGAATACTGCACCTTTGTGTAGCACTGCGTTGGCGGGTTTGTTTCCTGACATAGACTCTTTGCTGAGGTGTTGGTGCGACTCGGCCAGACATTCCACCTCGCTGAAGCGCGTGTTCAGGGCCATTGACGGGTGCGAGGGGTCCTCGGTCATGTTTAAATACGCAGCGCGTCTGAGCTGCTCCTCGATCACCAGAGCCTGTTCCAACAGCTGAACACAAACACAGAGTTTAGCTGAACGCTGTGGGCGAACACCGCCTGCCGTACGCGTCGTATCAGTGCATCTCAAACCTTAAACCGGCGAGCAAGGAACTTGTTCTTGATCTCAAGGAAGTTCCCCCGGCTCATCTCTCCTTTAAATGGCTCATTGAGGATAGCAAACTTTGGGTCATTCTGCACATCCTGCCAGCGAGCGTAACCGTGGCTGATGGTGGCGAGGTGAAGGAGAATGCAGCACTGTTGCTTTTGAATTATCATAATCACTATCCCCGGTCATCTCCAAGTTTCACAGGTATTATTATAATAATAAATATAACTGCAAGCAGTAATGCGGGGCCAAGCATCCGGTAGGCAAAACGTGAGCAGAAGTACCATCAAAATGTAAACCGAAGACATATGAAATCACCTTAAGGCAGAGTAGCATAAAAACAAGTTGAATTGAGCGCCATCTAAAATTTTATGAATTTTGACCATTAGGTGGCGCTCTTAGTAACTTTTGTTTTGGGGTCAGCCTTTGGTACTGATGACTCACAACAAATTTGGTGTCAATATGGCAAACGATTGCAGAGATACAGCTTCAGAAACCACTTGACTCGACGGATCACAATAGTCATGGCTCTTATCGAAAACGGTAAGAGCAATTAACACGCTACGAATAAATTTGTGCCAGCAAGGTCTAAGGATGTTCCGATTCAAATTTGGTGAGAATCGGACAAACGGTCTGGGTGAAGTTAGAAAAAGTATGGTTTTCAGCCAATTCAACATGGCAGACAGGAAGTTCAATCAATTATGGTAAATTTTATATCTATGTTTTCAGCTCGACCTAAGGAACAAAACTGGATGAGATTTTTGACAATAACCTAAACTAGCAAAAGTTATTAGCATTTTTCTAAAACCTTTTTTATCTTTTGGCCACAAGGTGGCGCTGGCGTAAAATTTGTTGAGTCTTTTCAGGGCATGGTGTCTAACATGCACAACAACTTTTAAAATTTTAAAGTAAAGCATGTTTGAAATACAGCATTTTTTGGCATAATTCAAAATGGCCGACGCCCAAAATGGCCGACACAGTAAAAATGGACATGGTTCGACTCGGCTTGATGCTCCAAACGAGCTGATACCAATTTTATGAATTTTGGACAAGCGGTTTGGGAAATACAGGCCAAATTGCCAATTTTTTATATCTCCGGACCACTAGGGGGCAGAGCGACGAAACACTGCATGCAGCCTCAAATTATAGGTGTTACAACATAGACAAAGTTTGGTGTACATAGGCTAAAGCGTTGCGAAGTTATAGCCTTACAAGCATTTTTGCGAGTTTTGCGTAAGGATCATTCGCGAATAATTCGATAACGGTTTGACGATTCAAAAATCCAAGAAATAACTTTTGTTTGGCATAGTCAGTAGATGATGTGGAGCGAATTTCGTGAAGTTTGGACAAACGGCCATGGAGGAGTTGGCAAAAGTAGGTTTTTCATAAAATTCAAAATGGCGGAAAAATTTGCATGACGGAAAATGACGTCATAGGGTCAGGTCGATTCGTCTTGAGCCAAGGAATCAGGAATTTTCCAGGGAAGTGGAATTTTGTTTATTCGACTTACGGTTCAAAAGTTATTAGCATAAACGTAGGTGTAACTTTGGCCTTTTGGTGGCGCTAGACGGTTTGGTTTGGAGACTTCAAATTTGGTCAGCTTAAAGGTCAGAGGCTTGGCCTTTTCATAAGTAAGTGGGCCAAATTTCATAACTTTCCCGCAAACGGTTCATACGGCTCTCATTGACTTCATTACGGAAGAAGAAGAAGAAGAAGAAGAAGAAGAAGAAGAAGAAGAAGGAGAAGGAAGAATAATAAGAAGAAACGGAACAAACACAATAGGTGCCTTCGCAGCTTTGCTGCTTGGCCCCTAATAATAATAATAACAACAACTGCACATTTTTTTGGAGGTGCCTTCATTTAACAATCAGGTAAATACATGACAAACACAAAAGAGAACAGCAATTAGAGAAAAACATCTGGGCAGAGAAAGATCAAATTATGTAATAAAGTGGGTTTATATTAATTTCGAATGCAATTTAATTCTGTTTGTTCTCTCCATTTTTGATTTTTTTATTCAAGCTGCCGAGTTTTTTTTTTTTGTGGGGACCGCAATCCTGAACAGCAGCAAGACTCAACGGATTTATTTCAAACCCAAAGATTATTGTAAGCCATTGCTGTGATGTGAAATGCTAATTAATAAAGAATATTACAGACGTTTGCATGGATATGTATGCAGAGATTAGTTTGGGGGCATTTTTGCTGTGATGGGCAGAAAGGGCAGTAGGTCAGACAGGAAGTTAACTGGGAGAGAGAGAGTTCAGAAACAGGTCACTCGCGCTTTTATGTTAACTTAACTGAGGAGAGGGTTTGTTTACAGTTTCTCCTTAGCCAAGAACAAAGTCTCACTTTTACTTTATATTAAACCCTAATACTATAGAAAAACAACACAACCTTTGTAACCATAGTAACATTTTAAAAACAGTGTCATGGCTGGAAAATGTTTCTATGGTTACTGTTTACAAGCACATTGGTGTCACACGGCCGGTTTCTCTTTAATGTTGATATCTCAATCTGTTTGTACTTTACACGGCCACACAGCCAATCCTGATCCATATCAGATCCGATCCATGATCCCGCAAACAGCACAGGCATCTAGATATTTAGAGATTGGAGTCATTTATAGAGAGAAATGATTACAACATCCTGGCCACCGTGAGCTATGACAAGTGTAAACACACAAATCAGATACGGGTTGCATTTAAAAGAACATGAAGGAGAAAAAAAGGTATAGATCAAGTGTGTCTCACACGGCCGGCGGAGTGAAGCGAAACCGCGGCGAGCGCGCCCATGGCTCTGGCTGCAGAATGATTACCACTCAGTACAAGTCTATGGAAAAAGCTGAACTTTATACATTATTTCCTCAGAAGGACACAGTGAGCAAACTTATGGTTCAATTTTCCCCTAAAAAACTAGGTGGGGACATGTGATCGACAGCAACACAGAACAGAGCTAACGTAACGCTGTCATCACGTCATCAAAAACATAATTTACGCTGCCAAAGATCAAATTCTTGTTTATAACTAAAAACTAAGTTGTAAATAACAGCTGGGTGTGTAAGCCAGACGAGGCAGAGCTCTGAAAGCATAACGTGCAGCTCCTCTACATTTCCAAAAAGCTTCATATGGTATAGATAAAGTAATCGGAACGAAGCAACAAGGGCTGCAGAGCAAACGGGGCCATAAGGTGCATGACTATAATATATGTTAACAAAAATTCAGCCGAATTCGTTTTTTTGCCAAATAAATTGCAAAATGATGATTCATACACCTACGAATCGGAGGCGTTCTGTTGATGATTAAAGAACATTTATATTGCCTATGTGTGTAACCTGCCTGCAACATCACTTCACCAGCACTAGGGGGACCTCTGCTCTGGGACCTTCACCTGTGTTTTGATTTAATGTCATAGATTATAAATGATCTTTAATGCAGAGGCTGCATGCAGTGGAACAGTTTAATTACACTGCGCTCATGTAACTACACACACCAGCCAGAAAGAACGCTAAGTCATTTTCAAGAAACGCACCAAGCAGAAGAAGAAGAAATAAAGGCGGGTCCCTTCAGACTGCAGGACTCTCTGGAGCAGCATCCAGTCGTTGCTAATTTCACTCTGAATGAAAGATCAGCAACAGAACGCAGCTCTCATTGGCTCCAGATAATCACATACATTAGTTCAGCCAGAACACACACTTCATATCTGAGAAGCACCTCGCTCGCCTGTGACTCTCTCAGAGCAAGTCTTTGGTACTTCCATCTGTTCTATTGTCACACACATACACAAACTCAGATTTGCATGCGGTTCTGGGCATAAACTCAAAAATTGTGCTTCTGAAACAGATTTTAATAAGAAGTGGTTTGTTTTCCAGAAAACTAATAGTTTCGCTTTATATTGACAGACCACTCGTCCTCAAACGCGCCTCACACAACGTGAAGTGATTCTGCGCCACCATGTGGCATGGAGTGAATTACAGTTCACCGACGCGCCATCTAGTGTTCAGGATAGTGTATGTGCACTCATTCTTAAAACGCGAGAGAAAGACGCAGGGAGCTGAGGACGCAGCAGCAAAAGAGATTCATAGATGAGTAAAACCTTTCGGTTCCATTCCTGCACTTCTTCAAACTATCGTTAGAGTTTTTGGAAAGTGCTCTTGCTGCAGAAGATTCTGGTCTGTGTGATGCAGGAGTATAAATTGTGCTTAATATTTCGTGCTAAATCCAGGAAATAAGTTAACTATGAGCCGAATAAGAGAAGGATACTATATGATCCCGGCCAGCAGCCAGTAGTCATGGCGTCGATGCCAAATCTCATATGTCTTCTTGGTGACCGTGGCGGCCCTCTCCTCGTTCTGCCAGAGCGAGTGCAGTTCTGCAGACGACACAGAGAGCGCATTGATTGAGGATCAGCAGCACACACGCAAGCGGCACATTCCCAGTGTACCTGTGAAACCTCCGTCAGCGATGTTAAACATGAACCTCTGCTTCACTGCTTTCTTCTTTTCTTCACTCACTCCATCACCTCCTCCACTCATCTCTTTGGCATTGTCTCCATTTTGAAGCCGGACGGACTCCTCGGCCTTGATTCCCTCCTTTTCGTCTTTCAGCTCTGGATAAAGAAGGTTTGTGAAACTTCGAAACTTTGTGTGGAGTAAACACTTCCGCGTACCTTTCTTGTCATCGCTCGCTGGGCTAGTGTCCAGCTTTTCTTCAGAAGACTCATCTACAACAGAAGCAAGGGTTCAATTCTATTTTAGTCAGACTTAACAAGTGGAAAAGCGTCAAAGCCTCCTGGGCTTCACCTTTGGTTTTCGATGCTTCTCCTCCGCTCGCGGCCTCTGAACCTTCGGCTTTCACATCTGACGACAAGCTGTCCTTTAATTCAGAGAACTTCTCTTTCTCTCCATCCTTTTCACTTTCTCCACTTCCTCCATCTTTTTCTGTTCCTTGCAAGATTGCTTCTTTTCCTCTTTCGTTTTTCTGCTCTTCATCTGGAATCTCAATGACCTGAGAAAGAAGGGATGAAAGAGATGTTCGGAAACACCACAGTCAGCTGCAGACCGTAGCTTCACGAGCAAAACAAGTACCTCGTTTTCCTGTCTGGAGGCTTTGGTCTCCTTTTCTCCTTCACCTTCCGTCTTGTCGTCTTCGCCCTTGGAAAGGTCTTCTATTTTGGCAAAAAGAGAGTTAAAATTAAGTATTGGAATCGTTGCCCTCACTGCCTTTTATGAACTCAGGAGAGCGCTTATTCTTCATCTAAAGGTCTTTGTTTGACGAAGCTTTTCCCAAAAAATCTTTAGGAGGCCATTTAAAGAACTTTTTGGCCCATTCTTTCTAAAGCAAATTCCTCTGGGCAGGTTGAGAACATTCATCGATGAATTTATGGAGCCTGCTGGAGAGCAGGAGCCAAAAGAGTCCCACAAGCTCCAGAGCATTTCTGGTGCGCGGAAACATCTCACTAGAACCAAGCTCCTGAACACCACCACCACCACACCATAATCCCCCTCTATCAAACTCCCCCCCCAGACTCCTCCTCCATCAGAAGGAGAAGCAGCTCCACTGCTATTGAGTTGATTGGTGGCAAGTTTTCCACACTGCTTCCAAAATCTTTGATGGAATGTAGATGGTCAGCTAGCGAGAAGATCTTGAGCAAATCTGAAGGCCACGTTATACGTGAAGGTCTATCATTTTTCAGTTCAATCAAAAGTTTTAGGAGATGTAGTGATTGTTGTAGTCCATGTACCTGGCGCAGGTGTGTTGGGTTGGGTGTCTGCAGGGGTGCCACTAGAGGGTGTTTTGGGATCTTCCCCTGCTGCGATGGCTGCTGCTCTTTTGCTCTCCTCCAGCTCCTTCATCCAGGGCATTGACCACTGGCCGTTGACGTGCTCAAATTCTTGCACCTTGATGAATCAACATAAAAGATCCTTGACCTCTTGAAAAGCTCGCATTCACCGACTGACATGAATAATTACATTTAGTGTTGTATAACGTCCTGGAAAGTAAGAGTACAGTTACTCTACTAGAAAATTAGAAAAGTATTTTAATATATAGAGAAGAAGTTCTAAAAAAGAAGTTTACATCAACAGGTAGTTGTGATTTGACCAGGAGGGGGAAAAAAGTCAATCTTTTGAATTTAAATAAATGTTCTTCTGGTCTTTTTCCCTATCATACTTCTGACATTTGTATGTATAATAAATTGCAATAATACAGCTAAATATATCGCATAGTTTAGCATGTACCACTCTCTAAAGTCTTTTTAAGAAAAGGTTTGTGTGTTCAGGGGTTTATCACTTTTGTTTGGACTGTTTGGAGTAAAACCTGAGAAAAATTGTGCCCAAATCTGATGATTACCAACGAATATTTTGGCACAGGTCAGTGTCAGAAAGCTGCATCTCCACCAGAGTCTTCCAGCAGGGCAATGACCCCAAACACTAACATAGAACTCTCTCTTATTGGTGGATCGCAAACCATGAATGACTAAGCAATCGAATAAAAAGAAGAGTGTTCCCAAACTTCTTTTTTCTTTTTTAAAGACAACTGGAAAAGAGCAACTACAAGCAAACAAGAAACCAGTTGTTAAGTCCTTCTTGTCTGGACATGAAGGGTCACAACATGAGCTCTCGAAGACCTCATGAAGCTGTTTTAATTACACAAGGCTGTAAATGAGATGCTCCCTTTCACAAGCCGCTGGTGCTCAACATTGTGACATTTCAGTCTTGACCTTTGTGGGCTGGATCATCACAAGAGTCTTCATTGAGGGTTTGAACTGGTTTGGGGATGAGCAAACTAAGGGAACCAAGAAAGAGCCGATTTGTCAAAATGAGTTAAAACAGGAAGTAGATGATTCATCAAAGCTTGCACATGTTTCCATTATTTCCTTTTATGAAGGTAATGGACCGGTGAATTGTACACATTTTTGACAAAATATGGCAAAGTGAAAGTAAAATGAAAAACATAACTTTGTTACATTAAAAAATTGAGCTTATAGAAGACGAATTAATTAAAACACTGTTTTGATTAAAAAATAGTTTGATTCAACTGATTAGAACTGAAAGGATCAATTATAACTGTAGTAATTGACACTTGGGTTAAAAGACAGCAGCTCTTAAATCATCAGAAAGAATCCCAAACATAGCATCATTTCAATCACATGAAAATAGAAAAGACAGAGCTGGGTATGCACTCTGTCTAGCGTTAGCATCTCAACAGAGACACGTTATTAGATTTAGAGTCTGAAGGAAGCTGCTGACTAAAGTAGCAGAACAGCATTTGTAGTCAAAGCATGCTGGGTAATGTAGTGCTTTTTGTTTTGAATTGTTAATGAGCCGTAGTGCAAACCATATTTTAACAAACAAAATTAAAGCTGCTACAAACGGTTCTTTCTTCCAAATGAATCTTTAACTCTAAACTGTGATGTCACCTGATACTACACCCCTCCCCCCACCGGCACGCCTGCTCTCAGTGTCAAGCGACTGGTATCATGCAGTTTCCTCATACGTACATTCAAGTAAAAATATCATCACGATGTGACGATTAAACATTAATGAAACTGAATATTTAAATCTGGCAAAAAAAGTGTATTAAAAGATAATTTTAGTGTTTGTTGACCTTATGCATACTTCACTTTATCACTTTATTATTTAGTACGTGTTCTTTGTTTTGCACCAACACCAAAAAAAATTCCTAGTCCTTGAAACTTGTTTCACTGACCATGGCAATAAAAACGATTCTGATTCTGATTCTTGAACGCATCCTGAGTTTCGGTCCCAACATCATTCGATATTCTGAATCTCTTTCAACTTAAAGTGTTTTTCGTTCCGTTTCACACATATCAAATTAATCCCGAACATCTCACTCTCTCTGCCAGTGGCTGAACGTACGCTGCTCTGGTGCAATGCGCTCTTCACAGATATATAGCTAGTGGTTTTGTCTTATCTGATAATATCAAGGAAGAAGATTGTGATAAAAGAGACCAAGACAAACAGAATATTTCGAAATAATGAATCACGCACCTTCTTGCGAATCAGTGACATCACGCCAATTCGAGTGAGAACGTGCTGTCGGGACAGTCCTTCCCTAGGAACCCCATCAGCAAAGGTTTCCGCTCCATCTGCACCCGGCTCACACAGGTGTCGCATAAAGAGAGACACGTACGCCCTTCAGAGGACAGAAAGTTACCCCAAATAAAAAAGAACGGCAAGCCCAACAGGTGAAGGAAGCCAAACATACTTGAACTCTTTCTCAGATTTTCCGCGGAGGTCCCTAACGAGCCACTGGGTGGTGAAAGCATCCTGTGGAGGCATCCCGTAACGCATCACTGCGTTCAAGAACGCCTTCCTCTGTCGAGCATTGAAGCCCAGCACCTGAAGAGGAGAGAGAGGTTGACTACAGCCGCACTCACTGAGGAAACATTCATCACAACATCCGAAGCTGCACCTCGATGTTTCCTCCTACTCTGGCCAGCAGGGGGGGGAGAGGTTTGTCTTTGTCATTCCTCAAGCCTTTGCGACTTGGTCTTCGAGAGTTAGCTGAAGAACAACAGCCACCGTTATGTGCGATTGAATGGATTAGAAATCTCAAACGGCAGGTTTATTTCTCACCTTCTGATCGTTCGTCAAAGTCCTCATCGCCCTCTTCTGAAGCCACAGAATAATCGGATTGATTATCGGACTGATCGTCCTGCCAGTCTGAGAAAACAAACGTGTGACCAAATAAATTAAATCAGCATTTACAGCAAGTGTGGCTCAGTGTTTTACATTGGGGGGGGGGCACTTTCAGCACACAGCTGAACCACTAGACAAAACCTTTTTTACTAAGTATTAATCACCAATTAACTTTAGTCAATACATTCAAAACTTTGCTAAATGTACATTTCCAGCGACCTGGAGGTTCCGTTATTTGCTAATAATTTACATTGTTGAAAGTATCAAATCTATTCCTGGTGAGATAAAAACTCTTTTTCTTTGCTGATGTTTCATCATTTTAATAAACCAGGGACAGTCAGAATAAAAAAAATGCTAAAACGAGATCCCAAATGTCATCAGGAGCACACAAGGACAAACACGGGCAGAGGAAGATGAAGAGGACACTCCCCTGCTGAGGACACGTGAATGCGAGGCATCAGTAAACCTGTTCTACTAGACGACAGTTTGGTCACTTCTACTTTAATTCTGTTTGAGCTCACAGACCTCGAACTGGTTTTATGCTTAAAAAAAAATCAGGGCCAGGGACCTCGACACAAGGCTTTAATGTGTTTATATAACGGCTCCTGTCCCAAAGTGGATGCTATAGCTTCCATCAATAGCTCAAACTCAGTCGATTTCATCTTTGAAGTTCATCTGGAAGAGCTGAACAATGTTGATTTCCTGTGAACGAGTTGAATAAACTTTATCTCAATTAAATATATGAAAATTGAAGACGAGTTAAACCAGCATCCTGCCACGTATAATTGATCAAGACGAGGAGGACTCGGGTGCTGTCCAGAACTCACTGGAGATTGTTTGGGATAACAGAGCTCCGCGTCTCGGGGAACTCATCCTGAAGCTCATTAAGAGAAGCCTCAGCATTCAACAAAGGCTGATAACTTTGTGGGAACTACATTTTCAAATGCATTTTAGTCATTTCTGTCTTTGTCTAAAGAAACGTACATTAAAATAGTCTTTATTTTTTATAAATGAATATTTTATTCATTATATATGAATAAATTACAGTAAAAAAAACACACAATGAAAAATGCATTGTGCACAATAAAAAGTGTTATTGTTGTGTATCGTGGCTTTAAAAGCAGTATTCTTTAAAGATCTAAACTCAATAAAAGATGGAACGACCTGAGACGCCGCGGTTACATGCATCTCGCACCACAACACAAATCCAACATCTAGAGACAAACACACAGGAGAAGAGAAGTAAAAGAAAGTGCGTCTGTACCCCGTCTACTACCTCTGTCCTCCTGAGAGCAATCGTTGTAGTTGACCGGTTTGCGTGGACGTTTGCCCTTGCCCAGGTGACGGGCAAGGTCTTCTTGCTGCTGCTCATAATGATGCCGCAACAATTTCTCCCAGTAATCAGGATCTACACTTTCCTCCTGTTTAATGATCTCTCTATCCACATCCTCCTCCTGACGGAGACACAGCATGTGAAACACATGTAGAAGCCTGGGAAGAAGCTTGAGAACCACACACGGACTCACCTCCTCGTCCTCATCCTTCACCACGTACTGGGCCACTTTAAAGGAACTGAGGTATTCATTCATACTCTGGAGCTCGGTGTCCTCAGTTGCGTCTTGATTTCGATCCAGCAGCCGATCGATGGCCTTGTCGTCGTAGTGAATCACGCTGCTGTCCTCTTCCTTATTGTCACCTGGACATGAAACAGGTGATGATTACGTCTCGCTTCTCATTTTGTTTGCGGACAATTCTTTTCAGACTGAAAGAGACCAATCCATTAAGATTTGGAGCAAAGGAGGAGTTAAATTCATTAAAAAATTTCAAATTAAAACGGTTTCTCCTTGAGCTTCTCCATCATCCCCTCAATACCTGCATTCATTTCACCTGATTGATTGCAAAAGAAACTTTTTCATCCAATCAATCAATCAATCAATCTTGAAACCTTTCCACTATGGGCAAGAATAAAGGCAGAACCGTAGACGGTTGGGATACAAAAAGGGCAGGACAAACAAAATAACCGCAATAGCAACACAAACTATGCCCGGTCTCGAGAGAGTCTCTACAAACCCCATCTTGCGGGAGAACTCAGCTACATCTATGAATGGCAGCATGGAGTAGCAGAAAAAGGCCAGCGATCAGCCTCAACCTGCACTGACAGCTACGCCTCGTGATCTGGCGAGAGCTAGGACCAGAATCTCGTGACTCCTGTTAGTACCAAACCCCACCGTCAGGGACCAATGGCATGAAGTATATCCCCTTGCCCAAGCCAATCTGAACTTAACCAAAAACCTTCTGGATGATCTAGGGTGGGGGTCACCAACAAGCGGATTGTCTCCTTTTAGATCCAGAGCTAAGCTTTTTGATTCAGGATTATTTAATCGGCACAGCTATTGGGATCTTTACGGTAGTTATAGCTATACGAGAATTAAATGAGAGCTAAGCAACCCCGCATGGGTTAAATGGCAAGATGAATATAAATATCATTAAAAGCAACACATTAGTTTATAGTTTGAAATGTTACCCAGTTATTAATGCTACTGTTTGTTAAACAAATCAATTTATCTCTTATAAAAACACTTTCCCCTGTCAGTAATGAAATGGGGGGGGGGATCTCATGCAGAAGAGTGACCAAATCTAAAGAACCCGTTTCTTGCAAGCACTAAAATGACCCACTGGGACTATACCAGAAACAAATGTATTTGAACATCTGTATTCTTGCTTATTTTGAAAGTATTTTTATATTGTAAATATATGTGCAGTTTGATGTTACTAACAATACATGTTCTTGAATTGTACTGATTTAATTGGTCTTTCAAGTATTGATTACATGCAGCTGCTTAATAATATACATTATGATCTTCTAAGCCAGGGGTGCTCATTGCGTCGATCGCGATAACTACCGGCTGATCGCAGCGTGAAATTGAAACAATATCAGCCGATCATCCATCCTGTCACAGTTCAGTAAAGTTAGCTGCAGATTCACAGATTCGGTTTTCTCTGCTCAATAGCTCGAGACCAGAATGTTCTTAGTAAACAAATAATACCTATTTTTAATCTGTGTTATGTAGCGGACAAACTACAAAACGTTTTTTATCAAAACAAGTTTCCCTCTGCATTCGCAGAAACATTACCGTCTATGAGCAACCCGCTGACATGGAATCGCTTTGGGACCGTCTGGAAATTACCAGATCCAAAATATGTTTTACCCAGAATATGCTTCATAACTTCATTCTAAATTGTTCTTTTACAACCAAAATCAAGCAACACGCCACTCCTCACCTGCATATTGTACTGCACGACTCAGTTTCAATAAAATGTACAAATTTATTAGAGCATCATTTTTATTCTTGATTATTTGGATCAAAAGCTCAATTGCTCCCAGAAAAATCACTCTATTACCATCAATTCAGGTCACACACAACTGTTCTAATGATTCAATTCAGTGCAAGTCATCAAATTAAACTCAGGTTTTTACAAAAAAATGTAAAGAAATAATTATTATGTGTGTTTTGTCAATTCTCAATAAAGTTGAAAATAGTTGTTTGTTGATTGATGTTTACATTTTTGTAGCGGGTAGATCACGTTGACTTGGTCATTTTAAAAGTAGCTCGCAAGATGAAAAAGTGTGAGCACCCCTGTTCTGGACCTTCACTTATGAAACCGAACAACTTTAGTTGAATGCCACTGATCCAGGGGAAGCATGGGAGAAAGTTGTGTGAGCCCAAAACTCAACTGGCTGTGATTGGTGTTCTTTTGAAATATCCCAAGAACACCATCCTAACTAGGAGACATACAAAACATGAGGAGAGGACGGATAGGGCCATGCATCTTCCAAGCATACGGATAGTAAAGCTCCTTGGACAGCATTTTAACCGTTTGGAGGAAGGGGTCAAACTTGCACCTGGTTAAGAACTACAGGAAACTCTGACCCCTTCAATAGTTTCTTAAATCAACCATCACCCAAACATCTGTTCCTGAACCCAAAGACTGTATTCAAAAAGATGTTTTAGAAGATAGTGACTGTTATAATCTCACCCTCTCCGAGCTCGTCTTTGAAAAGCTGTTCTGTGCCAAACTTCAAGATATCATCCAATTCTTGTTTGGACATCGATCCAGCTTTAGAGCCAAGACCAGGACGCACCACCAGGTGAGTCAGCATCATCTTCTTCTTAGCCACCTGAGAGATAATGCTCAGTTGAAGACCTCAACAGTAGAAGAGTTTGTTCACATTTCTGTCTTGTTTTAGTCTCACCTGCGTAATTCTCTCCTCAACAGACGCTTTAGTTACGAACCGATAGATCATCACCTTCCTGTTCTGACCGATGCGATGAGCCCTGCTAAATGCCTACCAGACAAGAGGGGGGTGAAATCAAGATCATGATCCCAGTGGCTCAGTTTTACCTCGCCTTCCCTACCTGAATGTCATTGTGTGGGTTCCAGTCCGAATCGTAAATGATGACTGTGTCTGCAGTTGCCAGATTGATACCCAAACCTCCAGCTCTGGTAGACAGTAGAAAAACAAACTGGGGAGCGCCAGGAGCTGCAGTGAAAAGATAAAGACAGATCAGCACATAATCACAAACTAAGGAAAAGGCCAGACTGGTTCCACACGAGTGGGGAGAATAGAAGCATAATGTCCCTTCACTCAATTTAGAAAAAACACTTCAAAACACAACAAAGCGCCTTTTTTACGTCCTACTCACGTCATCGAAAGAGCCAGTTTTCATTGGTCTTCTCTTTGAGAAAAACGGATCTGATATGTCACTCCGAATCTCTTTTTCGTTGGCACCAGCTATTCAGTCAGAGGCGTGAGCAACCGTTGGCGCCCATGCTTTTTGAACGGGGCGTGTACGAAACTTTGGATTGGTGTGTAGAGGCCAGGTTTTCTCTAGCTCACTTTCGAGAGAAAGACGGCATGTCCATCAAATGGTCACATTCACACTAGAGCTCGACCGATTCATCAGCCACACGATTTAGCGCACCGATATTTAGTATCCGCGGGCAGCCCTGTGTTATTGGTGTAGCGGAATGTGCTGCTTCGCACCCCAATCCAAAAGAAGATTCAAAGACAGTCCTGGGAGAAAAAGGTATGGCTTAAATTGTGAAACGTCATCAGTCTCATCATCTTATCCTGTTACTAGTAAACTATGAAGAGTTCCTTCACGTAGAGAAAAATAAAAACAAATAGCATTGAACTAGCATCACTAGCGTTAGCTAAGCTAGCGTAGTCAATGGAGTTCAGTCTATTCAGCTAGCAACGAGCAACAATGAGCCAAACGGCTCTATATCTGAACACGTCTGTGTGTGTGTGTGTGTGTGTGTGTGTGTGTGCGTGTGTGTGTGTGTCCACCAATGTGTCCGTGCACGCGAAACACAAAAACATATGCAGGTATGTGTGTGCGTGCATCAGCCTGCCATGTGCAGACAGCAGCAGTGAATTATTATATACTGTGGTACCCCGAGATACGAAATTAATCCGTTCCAGGGTGACATTCGTATCTCGAACATTCCGTATCTCGAAGTAAGTTTTTCATGTAAAACGCCTAATCTGTGCAACGGCTCTCAGAAACAGAATAAGTAGATGAAAAAAATGGGAAAACCAGAGAAAAATCAAGTAGTGTTTCTTCAATCCTTAAATCTACACATTGTTAATGTAATAAAAGATAATAAAACAGAATAAAACACAAGCAAAACACATACTATGTACACAAATGTGAAACATTACCTAGAGAGTGAAGCGATGTGTCGGAGGAGGTGGAACGGATGGCAGAAAACATTACGGCACTATGTATGAAAGTTAACTTTCTCGAGATATTTCACAAATTACTGACACCAACACGGTTTCAAGCACGTGCAGACAGATGGAGAGATGCTTCTGAGAATGCATCACTGGGTTTCTCTAAGTTGCCTTACAGAACAGCACTTTCCACATTATAAACCTTATTTCTTTTACGTTATTTCTTTTATTTATATCGCAAATTTTTCTTCGTAACTCGAAGCATTGGTATTTCAGGATACCACTGTATTTAGTTTGATTAAAAACAAGGTATAGAGCTGCTCTATATCAACGACTTCTGTTGTGAAATGGATATGATTTGTTAAATAATAAATAAATAATGAAGTGATGTGTTTTGATTAATGATTACATGTTTTATGATATCGCAAAAAACCTGTCCTTGCATACAAAGCTGTGCAGTATGACGTGTTTTTATTCATTTATTTTAATTACTAGAGCATGGTAATTTGGTTTGTAACTTGAAGCAATATGTTAACAACAAAACAAAACCAACATATTAGCGAATGTTTTTTTTTTTCAATTAGAGCATATTTTTAATGGTTCTTGTATTCTTTGGATGAAGAGTGAAGGTGAAATGCTAACTATAAATGTTGCTGTCTGAAAGCTGTTTTAATAGTTAATCATTTTATTTGTATGTATGTATGTACATACAGTGGTATCCCGAGATACGAAATGTTCAAGATACGAAAGGTCTCACGGGAAATGATTTGCTTCGAGATACGAAGAAAAATTCGAGGTACGAACAACCACAAGCTGTTCTGCTGTATGTGCTTCCGGGTGCTGATACGCTTCAAAACAGTTCAACAACACAGCGAAACATTATTTATAGATTACTAATAATGTGCTATAACAAATGTTAGAGTCAAGGTGTCGTTAAAGAAATAACATTTATACCGTGGAAAGTGCTGTTCTGTCGCGCAACTTAGGCAAACCCTGTGACGCGTTCACAGAAGCTCTCTCCTGTACGCTCTGTACTTGTACTCTGTGCTTGAAACCGTGTTGCTGTTTGTAATTTGTGAAATATCTCGAGAAAGTTAGCTTTCATACATAGTGCCGAAATGTTTTCTGCATCCATTCCACATCCTCCAACACTTAGCTTCACTCAAGGTAAGGTTTCACATTTGTGTACATATTACGCATTTTGCTTGTGTTTTATTCTGTTTTATTATCATTTATTACATTAACAATGAGTAGATTTAAGGATTGAAGAAAAGTTACTTGATTTTTCTCTGGTTTTCCATTTTTTTTAAATCTACTTATACTGTTGTTTCTGAGTGCCATTGTACGGATTAGGCGTTTTACATGCTTCAAGATACGAATTGTTCGACATACAAATGCCACCCTGGAACGGATTAATTTCGTATCTTGGGGGAACCACTGTATTAGTTTAATTTATTTTTACTAATAAAGCTGTTCTTATTTTTTTGTGTCGTTTCAGTCACTGTTTAATAAATGATGGTGTTTGTTCAAAAGTGTGCATCTATTTATTTATTTGTATGATATTTTAGTAGAAAACGAAGGGGAAATCATCCTGAAATCAACACAAAAAATAGGCGAAGAAAAAAAAAACAGAAGCACTTATCAGCCATCGGCTCACCCTGATCTCTAAACATCGGCATCGGCTATAGAAAACCAATATAAGTCGATTTCAAATTCACGCCCAAGAGAAATATTGTTTTGGGCTTGTTTTTGGGTGAATGTCAGGAGAGCCACTGACTGGCCTCGAACAATAGCTCTCACGGAGGATCACACTGAAGCAACACTTTTTTTGCCTCACCGTTAAATCTATCGATGGCTTCTTGTCTCATCCCTCCAGTCACTCCTCCATCAATTCTTTCATACTTGTATCCTTCGTTCTCCAGAAAGTCTTCCAGCAGATCCAGCATCTTTGTCATCTACATTGATCCACAAACATATTTAAGTACATAAAACACCGGAGCGCTGTTTAACCCTTGCGACGTCTTAGTTGTACCTGTGAGAATATAAGTACTCTGTGGCCTCCCTCCTTCAGCTTTTTCAGCATCTTATACAGAAGCATCAGTTTCCCAGAAGCCTTTGTGAGGGCACCACCATCATACATGCCATTGGGCATTTTTGGGGCTTCCTATAAAATCACACATTTCAACATCAGCTGAAAGCAGTGAGACCCCTCCCCCCACACCCCCCCAAAACAAACGCTAAAAATGGCAGAACCAGCTTTAGGAACCTCACATTTGCAGCTGTGGGGAACAGGTAGGGGTGATTACAGCACTTCTTCAGGTCCATAACCACGTTGAGCAGAGACACCTGGTTGCCACCTCCACGAGTGTTCAGAGCCTCAAAGTTCCGAGTCAGGATGTATTTGTAGTACTTCCTGTTTTAGAAAAACAAATCAAATGTCTTGTGACTTCCTTTTAATCTAGTTCTGTTGATATAAAGAGGCTTCATCGTAGCTACCAAAAACCCAACGTGCTGACGCTCCCATCACCAATCTCTACTTCCCCTCAACTCACCGTGTATGCTTGTGCTATTAGGCTGCTTCATTGTAAACATCCAAGTTTGAACTACACATGGGATCCTCTGACGTCAACAATACAGGTTAAGAGGTAAGAACTGTGAAGGAAACAAACATTTCTTACTTCTGCATAGGACTCAGCTCCACTCGTACAATGAGCTCGGTTTTTGAGGGCATGTGTTTGAAGACGTCGGCTTTGAGTCTTCGAAGCATGTGTGGTCCCAACATGTCGTGGAGTTTCTTGATTTGGTCCTCTTTAGCGATGTCAGCAAACTCTTCCAGGAAACCTTCCAGATTACTACAACACATGATCATGAAGTGAGAAACCAACGAGAGCTTGATCTGATCACAAACGAGGAACAATAAAGACAACAGTAATGTTTCGTTAGATTCTGTTCGTTTAAAAAAACTGCTTTTATTGGAGCATGCTCATGAGCATCAGAGAGACATCTGCTGCCTGCATTTGAGAAGAATATAGAGCTTACAGTTACATACCCTGACTCATGGTTCGTGGTTGGGTGAAGCCATTTATTGAAATGTCCACATGACCCTGATCAAAACTTTACACACACCGGCTCAATATTTTGTATCCCTTTAACATCAGACTGCCTGAAGTCCCTTGAGATAGTTCTTTACTCTTCTAGGCAAAAAACGTCCAAGCCTCCATGGGCTGTTTTGCAAGAATTGCACATTTGAGTTCTTCACAGAGTGGTTCAGTGATATTGAGGTCAGGAGACAGAGATCTGCAGCAGAACCTTTCTTCTGGTAGAACCTTGGCTTTGTTTTGTTTTTTTCATTTTCAGCTCATTTTTTTGATGATCCTTCGAGAACATGCTGCTTTCAACTTCCCATCAATTCTGACCAAGTTCACTGTGACTTTGAAGCTCACACATCCCCAGAACATCAGTGACCCACCTCCATTCTTCACAGTGGTGATGGTGCTCCGGTCATCATCAGCTTTGTTCATTCCTCTCCGAATGTAGAGTTTATGGTTGTGGCCAAAAAGTTTACTTTGGCCTAATTGCTCCAGATAACTTTGTTCTAGAAGATTGGAGCTAGTTTTTGAGCCGTTTGGCGTATTGTAAGCAGCTGCGTTGTGGCATTTCTGGAGTAATGGAAGCTAAATGGAAGTTTCTTCTGGAAGTTTTCTTCTGTGACCCATTTTCCTTCAAGTGTCTTCTTGCAACAGCCATATTTTTTTCAAAGAGCCCTGTATTTCAGCTGAAGTTATTTATGTGCTTCTCTTTGCATCCCTCAGTATTTTTCTGGCAGTTGTAGCAGAATCCCTCACTTTCCGCTTCTTCGTTTGAATGCTGCTGATTGGCATTCCCAGCTCCTTGGATATCGAGTCATAGCCTTTTCGTGGTTTGTACGTTTTCCCGTAGATCCTTCGACAGCTCTTGTGCTTTCCTCATCTGGTCTATCAGGAGCCCCGAAACCTTTTCTGCACAAAGCATTAGTTACAAGTGAACAGGTCGAGGTAAGGGTGGTTACCTTTACAAGCCGCTCAAACCATTCGCTGTCAGTTGTTGTGCATGTCTCAGAGCAGAACTCATTGCGATTTCAATCATAAGTTTAAGTCATAATTGGTAAATCATTCAAATGAATGGTTTCACCCCCAACAACTAAGTATGGAGTTAGATTTTATTTATATTCTTAGAAAACTTTTTAAATGAATTCATGTAAACTTATGAGCACAGCTGTATTTGTGCATTAATCAATTCTGCAGGATGTGTCTGGAATACTGTTAGTTCTACTGGCAGCTTCAGAAGTTTCTCAGAGGGATCATTAGGTGATATTCATCTAATTGGAGCCTAATGCAGAGCATTACAAAGTGAAAGCTAACTCCAGCTCATGAAGCTACTGGTGTGTCTGAGCGCGTACAACATACTTGAATCTTTCAGGTGTTAGGAAGTTGAGCAGATGGAAGAGCTCCTCCAGGTTGTTCTGTAACGGTGTGCCAGTCAACAGCAGCTTGTGCTGAAGAGGGTAGTTATTCAACACACGGAAGAACTGACCAAGAAAAACGAGAACGTGTTCATGTTAAACAAAAGACTGTCAATATGAAAGAGAATCATAAATGAAATCAAGAGGATCTGGAAGAGTTCAAAATGTGTTCACATTAAATCATGTATATTCCATCTTTATCTAGATGTTTCATGAATAGCAATTTTTACCAAATTAACTTTGGAGTGATTGAAGAAGTTTTTATTGCCAGACCTTATAATGACGAAAAGAAAAGAGTAGTTTCTATTAAAGTGAACCAACTATACTAAAATTATACTAATAAGAAGTTACTATGCATTAGCATGAAAACATAGCCGTCATGTTTAGCTGAGAAAATACTTTGAATTTCTGATCGTATACAAACGAACAATCAGTTTGCGAGCCTTTGTGAAGACTTGTATGAAATCTGTCATTTAGGGAAACTTTCATCCTGTTATTTTCACAGTTCGGGTTCACGCTTTTACTCCTGAGATCTTAGAATAGAAATATGTAGTGAATCTACATGCAGGAGATTTGGTCCCCATCTTACTTTTGACTGGTTGTTTTTCAGTCTATGCGCTTCATCCACCACGAGACAAGCCCAGTCGATGGAGCCCAGGATGGCTTGATCAATGGTGATCAGCTCGTAGGATGTCAGCAGGACGTGGAACTTCACAGCAGCCTCTTTCTGCACAAGAGATCCAGATTTGTGCTTGTTTTTGACTCGTGCTAAACCATTTCTTTCTCATTCGCTCATACCTTCATTTTTGAGGCTTTCTTCCCACCGCGGATGGCGTTGTCCTCAAAGGTGAATTCATTCTCTCGTATGACCGCTCTGCTGTCTTTATCACCCACATACGTCACCACGTACATGTCAGGGGCCCACATCTCAAACTCCCTCTCCCAGTTTATGATTGTGGACAGTGGGGCGCTGACCAGGAAC
Organism: Danionella cerebrum; assembly: GCA_007224835.1. Lineage (NCBI taxonomy): Eukaryota > Metazoa > Chordata > Actinopteri > Cypriniformes > Danionidae > Danionella > Danionella cerebrum. Next base: position 72,115 of record SRMA01027283.1, on the reverse strand, counting down.
GGACCCTTTGAGTGGCCCTGAGAGAAACAACGGTAAATAGATATCACTATATAAAAACACAGTGAGGAAGCAAGAAAAGTGAAATCAGAGGAGTCCATTAGAAAAGCACCAACAGCTTGATGGTTTCCCCACTGTGAATAAAGTAATCCCACTGATCTACAAAAGAACGTGAACTACGCAAACTGTCCAGACCACACTAAATGCTAAAATTAAAACAGTCTCTTAAAACAAAAAGTGTATCAAGATGAATGCTCCGACGATTGGCGCACTCACCTCCTTGTAAAGGGAGTAGAGGAAGACGGCGGTCTGAACGGTCTTTCCAAGACCCATTTCATCAGCCAGGATGGTGTCTGTTCCCTGAGCCCAAGAAAAGCGCAGCCAGTTCAAACCCTCGAGCTGGTATGGGTGAAGCGTTCCCCCTGTAGAGTCCAGGTAATCCGGCTGCCTATCAAACTTTATGGTGGGCTGTGAAAAACAATGGCACCATTAGAACTTCGACAGCACTTTGTTCAGGTAAAAAAAAAAAAAATTGGGTCCTAAAATGGTTCTAAGGGAAAACACAGAAGCAAAGAGAGGCATAGGAGGAATAAGACCAGGGTTTCCTAACCGCAGACATCTACGACACGAACGCTTAGCACCATGCTCAAAGAAATAGAAGATCGAATCTTGTATTTGACAGACGGGCGGAGGATCAACAGACAGATTTCATCTTTTGAAGGAGTGGCGGATAAAAATAAACTTACATCCACTACAGGATTGGCAGGAGGTCTCTCCATCTTCCTCACTTTCACTTTCTTCGTTTTTTTACCCGGTCTGCCCTCTTCTCCAAGCATCAGCTCCCTGATCAGTAAACCAGATATTTAATAAAGGTCTGCTCTGCATGTGAGAGACGTGCTGTAGGACACCATCACCTGTGGTTCCAGTAATGCTGCTTATAAGTCTCAAAGTCAGGTATGTCCATGTCTTCCGATTCCCAGGTGGACTGATCATATGGCAGATCTTTCCATTTAACCAGATAATGAACATTATTCTTCTTATCCACACTGCAAAGGACCAAAAGGAGTGAGCAAACGGTGCACTGGGTGCTGATCTACAAAAGACTGCGGCATCAGAACAAGTTCACCTGTGGTTTAAGATGCGGTGAATAAGGAGCCACTCCATTTTTACTCCAAAGCGCCCGTACTGGTCCTCCATTCGAGCGTAGAAGGGATCTTTGTTCTTTCTCTTACAGCTCTTGTCTTCATCTCCTTCTGCGCCCATCTCAAGATTAGGTGGCTCCTCCATGTCCGTCTTCCGCTGGTAGTTGCGGAACATCACCTGGCAATTCAGCTCCAACTGTGACGAGAGCGAGAGAGCGATGTCTGTTTGGGTTGTTCTGGAAACACGATGCGCTCCTGTTCATCCGTGCCTTACCTGTAGTTCCTGGACCCAAGAACAGTGCCAGTATGACTTGTTGGACCACTTTACAAAGAACTCTCTCTCCTTCCGACCAATCATTGGAGGCGGATCTGGAGCATCGGCAGGAAGATCAGCAGGACGGGGCACGGGCATGGGGGGAGGGGCGTCACCCCAGCGCCAAGTGAGAACTTTCTGGACTTTTCCCTTGAGTGGTGGACTCTGAAAATCATATCAATCAAGATTACGTTCCATGTTTTGTGGAGAAATAAACAATGCAGTTCATTGTGCTGCAGAAAAAGTTTTTGTCTCAAAGTGACCACAGAAGCGCACAAAAATCTACTAAATTTATAATTCTTATTTCCTGATTCTTTTTATTGACAGCCAGGGGCAAGTCGCCACTCCATCGCAGGGCAACATTCATTCACACATTCACACCTAAGGGGAATTTAGATTATTCAATTAACCTGACGCATGTCTTTGGGATTGTGGGGGAAACTGGAGTACCCGGAGGAAACCCCCGCAAGCACGGGGAGAACATGTAAACTCCTTTCAGGAAGGTGTTACCCACTACACCACCGTGCTGCCAAATTACATGTTGTATATTCAAATTTTGGTACGTTGCTTATGCCGATTATACGTTGTGATGCACTGGAAAATCAAGTGCTTTAACTCATATAATGGCTTGAAATACATTTTATTGTTAAAAATACACAGAACTGGTTAAAAAGCCATTAAATGACTAAACCACCTGGTTAGTGAGGTTCAATAAGCTGATCAGATGTCAACATCAATAAAAAACCTCAGAGTTCCACCGAACACCCGGCAGGATCCTGTGCGCTTTTGCGCCTGTCCCTCGAATGTAAAAACTGTTCGTTTCGTGCACATTTTAACACTGGTTTGGACTGAGGTAACGGTGATTGTGGTAGGACCGGAAATAGACAATATGTACATATTCTGAATGGGTGCAAGTGCTGTGCTCCCTTATGTGTACGGCTAATTACACTTTTATATAGACAATGTCATTCAAGTATTCTGCTTTTAATTATAGTTTCGAATCTACATGCCACGTAGTTGTTTCGTTCATCATTTATAAACAAACAAAAAACTTTTTGAAATCTACTGTACCGTCATCTCTAATAATTATGTATTAAAGTCAGATGAACGTTTATTTACGGTCTCACCAGACACCGCGGACAAATCCACTCTCCGTTGGGGATGTCGGGTAGAGGAGGGTTGAGACAGTGCATGTGGTAGGACGAGACGCATGTATCACAGCAAAGCAGCTCTCCTCCATCCTTGCACATCCGACAAAACTCAATATGATGATCATCCTCCTCTTCCACCTCTTCATCATCTCTTCTTTTCTCATCTGTCTCCTCCTCACCCTCAGAACTCTCCTCACGAGCCTCCCACTGAATGCCTTCCTTCTCCTGAAAGTGGGAAATGATGCACAGGAAAGCTGCTCATTCAATAGCAATCGGGGGTAAAGTCGGCAGAAATAATCATCGGTGAACTCAAAAGCCAGAGGAGACAGACAGGAAGTCTTTTTCATGGACGTACACAATGGGGGCAGCTCCAGGTTCCTTCTGGGGCTCTCTCCATGTCCGGATCTAGACAAACCATGTGATAGGCCCTTGGACAGGTGTCACACAGAATGATCTCTCCACCCTGTTGGCAAACCTCACAGTAGTCCTGATGATCCGTTTCATAGCCATCAGCCTCCTCGTCCACTACGAGAGAGAAGAGAAGGGAACAGGTCACGCTCACGAAACGACTGTGAAAACATTTCTCCTAGCATTGTTAGCAGGGCAAGCACTTTACCAGTTCCCCCATCAGGTAGAATGAGGTGGTGCATATAACCCACAGAACTTTCTTTGACAGTGCAGCTAATCTAGGACAGCACCTTGATCGGCGAGAGCATGGATGTCACACAACAACCAGCAGGCTCCACTGAACGTATCTGACTCATTCTATCCACTGATTCCACACTACCGTCTGTCCAGAAGTTCAGTGATGTTCTGATCCAGGACAGGGGAACATCCAGAAGATCCAGGAAGTGTTGTAGTGCTCGAGACCTGTCTCAAGACCAATTTTCTATGGTCTCGGTCTTTTCACGGAAGCAACAATCCCAGTCTAGGTCTTATCCCGGACTCGATTCTTTGTTCTTGGATTTTATTCCAACAATAAAAAGCAAGCTGCAAGCACTTTTATCTAATAGAACTAAATTATTAGCTATTTTTTCGTGCCTCTCTTCAAATAAATCCAATCAGTAGCATATTGTCTGAAAACAAGCAGCAGCATATTATTCTTTATTTTCTCACTGAGACCGTGAGCGTTCTGTAACGTCACACTCTGCTTGAGATCGAGAGAACAATTTACAAATGTCAGCGAAAATGGCCATTATTAACTTTTCCTCATGGAGTACCAAGAACTTACAGTGGTACCCCGAGATATGAATGCTTCGAATTACGAAATGTTCAAAATACGAAAGGTCTCACAGGAAGTTTTTTGCTTCAAGATACAAAGAAAAATTTCAGATACGAACAATAATAAACATTTCCTCTCTATTTTCCACTTGTTTGTCTCACGTCGCGCTGCGCTTCTGCGTCCTTGCGCTCCATTCGCCCTTTGAAGAAAGTGTGCTTTAAGGGGCTGATACGCCTTAGAAAACTTTAGATAAATTTAGTTTTAAATCGAGCGAAACATTATGTATAGATTACAAATAATTTGCTCTAACAAATGTTAGAGTCCAGGTGTCGTTAAAGAAAAAACATTTATAACGTGGAAAGTGCTGTTCTGTAGCGCAACTTAGAGAAACCCAGTGACGCATTCTCAGAAGCATCTCTCCATCTGTCTGCTCGTGCTTGAAACCGTGTTGGTGTCAGTAATTCGTGAAATATCTCGAGAAAGTTAGCTTTCATACATAGTGCCGAAATGTTTTCTGCATCCATTCCACCTCCTCCAACACATCGCTTCACTCTCAAGGTAAGGTTTCACATTTGTGTACATATTACGTATTTTGCTTGTGTTTTATTCTGTTTTATTATCATTTATAACATTACCAATGTGTGGATTTAAGGATTGAAGAAACGTTACTTGATTTTTCTCTGGTTTTCAATTTTTTTTCATCTACTCAAACTGTAGTTTCTGAGAGCCATTGCACAGATTAGGCGTTTTATATGTATAACTTGCTTCGAGATACGAAATGTTCACGAATGTCACCCTGGAACGGATTATATTCGTATCTCGGGGTACCACTGTATCTGTAATAGTTCCACAAAAAAAAATCATTCAGCTGGGTGCAAATCTTGCCAAACTAACTACCGGAGACTTCTGGAACAATCATTCACCGGACGTCTGGAGAGAAAGCACCGCGAGAGGCAAGAAAACCTTTCACTTTATTTCAACTTTTAATTCTGAAACAATGTGATGAAAAGATCCAAATCTAACAAAGCTATGCGACGTAACTGGGTTCTAATGGAAACACAAATGTTTATAGTAAGCACGCAAGGTAATTTGTACAGAAGGTTTTATTTAATTTTATTTTTTAATTAACATCACCGCTCTAAAGCGTGTAACTTGAGAACCCTGTTTAACCTCTTAAGCCCTGAGGCCTATTTTCCGAAAATCCTATACTTTTACTTTTTAAGGCATTTCTCAGCTTTTACAAGGTCTAAACTGCAAATCTTGGTATCAAAATGAAGATAGGTTCTTGGGGAGTGGTGTGGATGAGTTAATTTGACAGTCAAGAACACTGGGTAAGAGTAATTGATGTTGGAATTGCCAAAAAATGAACTCCGCCTAAAAAAAACCTACATGTTTCCTCTAAAATCTCCTTATTTTACTTGTAGCGAAGCAAATAAACACAATCAAGTGTAACCACTACATGTCAAGGACATCTGTAGCAAGTTTGGTGTCCATACTACAAGAAACTAATATTCTGTACAGGTTTTGATTGAACAAAGTTCAGGTGTAATCCATGTTGGCACAGTTTGGCACAATAATTGAAATATGGAAAAAATCTTGTCCAAAGCTTCCGCTACGTTCATGGTCTTCTTTTCTTGCTTACGGGACATGATTTGAGCAAAAAAACTCTGTAAAAGGGGGGTGGAAGCCCATTTACGCCTTCTGCGCGCGCTTTGCGTAACCTCCCATTCACAAACTCTTTCGACGTTCGAGCTTCCGCGTGTCCCTACCCCCCGACCATCTGTCCAATCCGGGAGCTCTATATAGCGCTGAAAAGCTCTGAATCTGAGGCAGCCAATGATGACAACCATTTTGAGACTGACGGGATCCGCGACGAATCACAGGACATGCTGCGTGGAGAGACGTGCTCTTACGCACGGCGAGTGATTCCATATTTGGTGATGCTATGAGAGCACGGAGCTACAGAGAAGACCCAAAATGGAGTTTCCGCGAAGCTATCGACCGGACATAACAACAAACGGACTTTTATCGCTATGGAAATAACTTTTTGTTAAAAAAACGACAAAGCTGTTTGTTTGCTTTCATTTGATGCCATGGTTTTGGTGTTTCCGTTTATATTGTGGATACATATTGCACATAAACAAAAACTTGGTCATGAATTATACTCCGGACATGTTGTTGTTTATTTGCATGGCGTTCGAGCTGTGGTTCACGGATATGAAATTGAATTAGATACTTTTTTAGAGGAGTTTCCGCTGAGCACAACAGTATTTAATATGTGTGGGTTATTCTCAGGGTTAGTGAGCTATGAGCGAAAATGTAACGCACAAGGGGGCAAGTCCCCGGTACCGGGGACTCTCGGGCTTAAGAGGTTAAATGTAGGATGAAACCAACACAGCCGCACTAGTGAACAATTAACTTTAAATTGATCTTAATATGGGAGAACCGTTGATAATATTATTTATAAGAACTTAATTGAGGGATTGTTGCTTGATAAACAAATTGTTGTAAAAATTACAGCAACATCTATTGTTTGCATTAAGAAAAGTACCGTATTTTTCGCTGTATAAGACTCACCGGCATATAAGACACACCCAATTTTAAATGAGGAAGATCTAGAAAAAAAAAATTCTCCTATATAATACTACCATCTAGTGGTCATTTAGAGAAATGTAATTTGAGAAACTTTTAAGAGCACACGTCATTACTTCAGTCCCGCCCTGAGAGGCTCAAGGTTCTTCTTCCAATGCGGATAACATGTCTGTAGGAAATGCGTTGAGACTGCTAAATCTTTACAATAAATAGCTGCATTTGCTGTTCTCTGTCAAACGGTTTCCAGTGTTTATTATCAATTGAGAAGGTATATTTTTCCCATAACAGGAGCTAGGCCGAAGCCGCGGCCTCTCTTACGCCTCTCCTATGGCCGTGACCGTCTGCTCTGCATTCGCCGTATAAGACGCACCAAGAAAAAGTGCGTCTTATACGCCAAAAAATACAGTAATCGCTTTTGGTCTCGTCTTGGTCTCGTCTCGGCTGGGTCTTGGTCTCGGTCAAGCATTGTACGATGTTCTTTGAGAAAAGTTCTACTTACACTTCTTCTTTTTCTTGGAGCTCTTGGATTTCTTACTCTTGGATCGGCTGCTTCGGCTGTTGGATCCATCACTGACAGAGAAACTGTCAAAATCGCTCTCACCATCCTCATCCTCACCACTCTGAAAGAGCAGAAAGTAGAATTAGGGAACGCTTGGGTGATGCCAGGAAAGAAGAAAAGCAGATTCTTACAGAGGAGCGCTTTCTCTTGATATTTCCCAGTTTAATCTTGAGTGGAGCAACTTTCTTTGCTTTCGACTTTTTGTCTTGGGGCTTTGGGGTGGGCTTGGTCTTTCTACGTGCATTTGGGCCTAGAAATGACATTTGGGTTAAAAATGCAAACATTATTTCAATCTTTTATTGCAATTCTCTCAGACCTTTGCCCTCTTTGGTCTTGGCTTTCCGTACAGGGATGGCTGGGGGTTGTTGTGGAGGGGGAGGTGCAGCAGCAGCAGGTGTGGATGCTACGGGTGTAGTCACGGATGCCGTTCCTCCATCAACTCTTGTCACCATACTCTCCACTGCAGCAGCTACATTGGCAGCTGCCAGGGCTGCATTGGCACTCGCTGAGCCTCGCATTGGATTGTTAGTGCTGAACTCGCGCCATTTAGCGCCCAAAACCATCATCATCTTTGACACAGCGATCTTAGGGTTCTTAGCAGCAATGAGGGGCCTAAACAGAAGAGGGCGTAGCCCAACGGGGGGTCATAAAACAGGATAAAATAATGAGGATGAAGAAAGAACAACGTTTACCTGACAAACTGACTGAACGCTTTGTAATTGGTGAGAGAGGTGTAGTCCTCCTGGGTAAAACTATAGTCGATGTCTTTCATGCCCCACCCTGCTAACAGCTGAGCAGAAGACTTGGGCTCCTGAGAAAGCAATAAAGAGAATTCCATTAAATGAGAAGGAAATCGTCGTTTTAGCTTTGCCCTGAAAACTAACCAGTAACACTAAAATAACTTGGTATCACATTTTTATGTACAAGCTGCATGCAAGTAAAGGGATCAAGACTGGGATGTGGTGGGAGCAAAGTGCAGTCACTGGTATTCACTGCATGACCAATGTCTGTCTTCGTGGTAAACAGTCGTAGAGGATGAAAAAAAACAACAATTGCTCAATTATGAAGCGTATTGTAATGGGTGTAGCGTCTGAAGCAGTGGTGTAGTCGGGGCTATGAGCACGCATACTCAGTATGCCTGCGTTTTCCCCTAGGATTTTTGGGGATTATGACTTCTAATTGCGTTCATCCTCAGAATACTCAATTGTTTAGCTGATTAGACTTTACATGTTCCACGTGAATTTATGTATATTTGCATAATTATTAACTGACTTGCATTTTTAATTGAATTCCACCATTTCCTGTCCACCGACGACCTTATTAATCATCCGCATCACGTCCCCTTTAACTGTCTAGCAAGTGTTTTTTTAACCTGCTGCTTAATTTACTGCAATGCATTACTGTTTGAATTTTGCCATTTCTGAAACTCAGTCTCAGCAGGCACATGCTGCATCTCAAGGTAAGAGGGAAAAGAACACATGATGTTTTTACGCCTCTACTCATTAACTTCAACTCATCACACGGATCGCTCTGGGCCACACTAGCGGAAAATACAGCCATGTGACATCCTTCGAGCTAGGGCTGAACGATATTGGGAAAAAATCATTTTTACAAAAATTACACTAACTCTGGCTATTCCAGAGTTAGCCCCTAAACTCTGGAATAGCCTCCCTGACAGCGTCCGTGGCTCAGACTCACTCGCCCAGTTTAAGTGTAGATTAAAGACGTATCTTTTCAGTAAAGCCTATACTTAACTCCGTGAAAAACTGCGATCTTACATTAAACTATATTAATATTACATTAAACTATATTAATATTACATTAAACTATATTAATATTACATTAAACTATATTAATATTATGAACAGCAGCTACGCTAATTCCGCTCCTCTCTTCTTTTCTTCTTTTCCATACTCATCCGGAGATTCGCGGAGGCTTCGCTCACCATCACCTCACCCTAACAACCACATCCACCTGGAGATGTTCTGGCGCCCCCTGGACCGCAGCCCACCAACTCCACTCTTCTTCCAATACTCATCCCGAGGCTCCCGGAGGCCCCGCCCACCAGCTCCTCACCCCAACAACCAGACTCATCAGGAGAAGATCCGACACCGGGAGGCTCGCCACCAGCCCTCAACCTAACAAACAGATTCACCTGGAGATGTTCCGGCACCCCTGGACCTACACCGAACACAGTCATCTTCTGTTTATACTATATTTTCTGTTTATGTTTATATTATTATATCATCTGTTTATACTACATTATCTGTTCATACTACCAGATCATCTGTTTATACCATAGTTTATCACACTGCTGTTGTTACCCAAATGAGGATGGGTTTCCCTTTTGAGTCCGGTTCCTCTCAAGGTTTCTTCCAAAAGGGAGTTTTCCTTGCCACAATCGCCCCAGGCTTGCTCATCAGGGACATGTACACCACTTAGTAATTAATTTCTTTTCACTTTGTTGAGTTTAAACTTGTTGGTTTACTGTAAAGCTGCTTTGAGACAATGTCTGTTGTGAAAAGCGCTATATAAATAAAACGAACTTGAACTTGAACTTGAACTTGTATCAGGGTACTCCTTTTTCTTCTTTTTGAACTTTACGATTTCAAATGTACCACTCGGCTCCAGTACTTCCATTCCATTTTGAATGCACCCTAGGTTTAGTTTAAGAACTACTTGCTACAAGCATGGTCTAGGTCTCAAACAAGTGGTCTTGATCCATGATAGGATTGAAAACATATGAAAGGTGACACCCACGTGATAAACTCTTGCTGACAAACAGCACATCACAAGAAATCTAGGCTAGCATCTGCTGAGCTAATAAATTTGATGCAAGGTTTCTTTCAACTGAAACATCTGTTTAATGAATACATTAATATGCAAATTAAATGAGCATCCTTAACCTACATGGTGTAAAGCCGTGTGAGCATCTGCAGCATTATTACTCAGATCACACAAAGCTAGTGGAATGTGGTATTTTATTATATTGACTATGTTCAGTTCAATGTTCAGTTAAAATCCATAAGTGTAATTGCATTACAACATATTCCAGTAGAATTCTGG
>SRMA01027283.1:0-59468 GCA_007224835.1 Danionella cerebrum | reverse complement strand
TTCCTTTCTGTGTGTTTGAAATAAATCAGGCGCTAACTGGTGAATCAGTTACTAGATATGATCATGAGCGGTGATCTTTTCTACACTCCCAGTTCACATTCATTCATTCGACACCTAATATGAAGTATTGACTGAAACTGAGGGAACCAATTTCTAAACATTGTGAAATACTGAGACCATGAGTGTCTTTTCTCTCTCACACTGGGCTGCAGACTTAGATTTTCAGCTCCAGCAGGTTTTAGAACCATTGTATCGATCGGGGGCTCAAAGCGCTCCCTCTCCCTCCCTGCAGAGAAACATGGGCTTTTTAAGAGTTTCCCGACTCCCTCATGAAGAGAGAATTGTAGCACAAAGTGTTTCTTTGATGTTTACACCAAAATTTTGTCTTATCTTTAGCTATTTATATTTAAGAGACACTTTGGCACAATTTGCTAATCAAAATAACTAGTGTTGTTCCAATTCCGATACCAGTATCGAAAATGCTGCCGATACCACAAAAAAATCTGGCATAGGTATGGGCAAGTTTTTGAGTCCATGTACCGATCCAATACCATTTTCATAAACAAATAAAAGAAATAAAAACACAATTCATAGTAGGGCTGAACGATATTGGAAAAAAAATTACATTAATATATTACATAATTTTTTCCCAACGATATATATAGCGATATTGAGAGCCATCAATTAATATTAATATTATTAATTTCACTAATAAGAAAGCTTCATTACAAGTGACAAAAAGGTCACTTAATATTTTATTGCAAAAAAATAATTTTATTTACAAAGTTCCGGGTTTGTTTGTTTTTCTCAGCTGTGGAATTTAGTAGAGTAGTTCCTGCTGAAGACAGAACCCAACTTTTCCACAGGTTTCCCCTTCATCAGAAAAAATCTCTATAAATATAAATATATTACATCAGATTAGATTTATCCAAAAGAAACCCTTGTGTTTCTGTACAAAAATTAGCAAAAGATAAAAATAAATGAATGAAGCAATATGTTGTTGGAATCAAGAGCATGAGCAGTTTTAAAGCAATATTATAAAAAGTCAATTTATATAATATCAAAAATGACACTATATATTGAAAAAACATTATTGTTTGGAATAAACCCTGTGTATAAAAACTTTCATTACATATGACTGTGATTGAAAAATTCACAAAACTCACAGGGCTCTCGATGATGGTATAAACATCTTCTTTCACTATTTACAAGTGTTTTGGCACTGGAATCTAACACTTTAGTGTGCCAAAAACGGCGGAAGAATGCGAGGAAATAAGGAAAAAAAAAAGACACATGCGCGAATGCGGTAGAAGAAGCACAGACAGAACACGGTAAAAAACAGTTCAATCTAACACTAATAAACCTATTACTGCTACTAAGACAATGGTTATATCATTATATACAGTATAAATATTATATTTACAGTGAAATCTCCGCTAAACTGTTGCTAAAGCGATCACAGGAAATCAATCAATCATCTGTCAGTGCGCTCCTGAGCTCCTGGAGAGGTTTGTTTCTCTCTGTTTGTTGCCGGCGACAGCTTCAGTTTTAAATGGTTCACTTCTGTTGCCGACCACGAAAAAACGTGCTCTTTGGACTTCCGTGTTTTGACGCATTGAAAGATTTACAAAAAAGCGGCACATCTCGTTTCGATTGCTTAACACAGGAAATTAATAATCTATCAATGGCGTTCCCGTTGATTTTTATTCCGTCCCATCCTGATCACAAGATTATTAACAAAAGTTTATCCCATCCCACAGCAATCACGAGACCCGCGGGAAATCCCGACAAATGTCATCCTCTATGAGGCGTCACACTGGCAAAGTGTGGTGCATGAGGTCTGCGCTAATGTTCACTTTTCGTTTCGCTAAGTCCATTTTATTTAGAGTTCTTTTTAAGTCTAAAATTGTATTTATTCTTAAGTTTTTAAGTTTTGTTTGGGAGCAGAGAATGCTAAAAAAATTATGTAATGCTCCTCTTCATCGCGCATTTTTAGCAGTGAATGGTTTCTGTGCTGCTTGCTCACAATCACTGTGGAGGTACGCGGAATGTACATGTCACCCTAGCAACAAGCCATTCAACAAACTCGTGCTTTGCTACCCTGGTGCTATCATTCTGTTATACACCAATGGCTTCTACACCTCACATCGTATGTTCCGGCGATGTGACTATCGCGCATGCGCACATCGCGATGTCGATGTCAAAACCGAATATCGTTCAGCCCTACTTCAAGCCACACATGTGCTATGATACACGTCTCAGTGACTGCTTTTCGAATTGTTAGAATAAAGGTGCACACCGAAGTGAACAATGGAGGACAGAACGCCTCAAGCCTATTATAACTCGCTCCAAATGGACAGATTTTGCTGCTTGATATTGATCCGTGGCATTTTTTTAAAATATCATTGCATTAATCGCTTCTCATGCACATCTCAAATAGGGCTGCAACAAACGATTATTTTGGTAATCGATTAATCTGTCGATTATTAGATTGATTAATCGATTAGTCATCGATTATTTCAATGATTAATCAGTAGCCTTAAAACGATTTTTCTGCTTTTTCAACTAGTTCAAATAATGAATTACAAATATTCTAACTAATAAATAAAATAAGAAAAATCACTTCAGCTTTTGAAATAGTTGTTTTCTTTAAGTTTTCTGATTCTGTTACACTCAAATTACACACAAATGCTCTCTAAGCATTGTTTACATGTTTTGTTCTAATTCAATAGAAAAAAATAAATAATCTGCTGCATTACAGACAAAAAGAAAGTTGAATGTGAACATATCTTGAAGCAGCATTAATAATTGTTGGTTTACCACTCGTTTTAGTTCATCAAAAGTAATATCCCAGGGAAATACACAGTTATGAAACTAGATATTTGGAGGGTGATAATCTAACAATTCTTAAAAAATCTGGCAACATTTTAAAATGTAAGAAACAAATAAAGATAAGTTTAGAATCAGCATAAGATAATGAATGATGTTGAAATGCTTTGGTGTGTTGTCTTCATTTTATTTCTATTTTTGACTCTTAAAGCTAATAAAATGAACATTCCCCATTGTGGGACAAGTTTTTTTCCCATAATGTGAATGGATCTATATAGCTTTTTATTTTATACCAATGATTTTTACTTTGTTTATCCTTCTTTTTACGTTAAATGTTAATTATTCTAATGAATACGCAAATAAAATATAAAAATCTAAAGTTTGTATAATGCTGTACATTCATAAATTATTACAATATTCACTGCTGTAAGCAACTTGCTTTAAGCGATTGCATTCTTTTAAACTTTTTAAACAATTTTTATAGTTGAACAATGTGTCACAAGTAAATTTGACATCTACGCGGCATATTAGCAAAATAAAAATCAAAACGTCTTCACGAGTAAACATTTTATTTGAACTCTCATTGGTTTAGTCTGTGTAATCACGTGATTGAATGCGCGTTCACGCAGAGGGGAGTCGAAAAATGGCACAACACCGGGATGCTTCCTCTAAGTGCTCCAACATACACGTTGTGCTCCCGTGAAAAGTAAGTTCCGCCTTGCATGTATTGCACACGACAGCATTTTCGGTTAAGTTTAGTAAAACTTCCCAAACCTTACTCGTTCAGATTCGTTTGATCTCCATCATAATTCACGCTGAGTTTTCTTCTACTGCAGTAGCATTCAGGAGGGCTGCATCACACGTACCGCTCAAATCGCGACACGTGACCCTTACATTAGGTCACATGACATCAAACGACTACTCGACAACAAAAATATTTGTCGACAATTTTTTATTGTCGACGTTGTCGATAATGTCGACTAATCGTTTCAGCCCTAATGCACATTGTGCTCCCGTGAAAAGTAAGTTCCGCCTTGCATGTATTGCACACGACAGCATTTTTGGTTAAGTTTAGTAAAACTTTCCCACACCTTACTCGTTCGGATTCGTTTGCACTCCATCATAATTCGCGCTGAGTTTACTTCTACCGCAATAGCATTCGTGAGGGCTGCGTCGCTTAAATCACGACACGTGACCCTTACATTAGGTCACATGACATCAAACGACTACCCGACAACACAAATATTTGTCAACAATTTTCAGCCCTAATCTCAAATAGAGCTCGGATTACTTTTGACCGCACAAAGTTTTCATGGATATTACAATTATGTTTAAAATAGTCCCTGATGTTATTCTCCTCGTTCAAGTTTCTTTTAAAAACAATTCTTATAACTGTTCCTACACACAAATCTGCTAATTTTATATAAAACAACATTATTAAAACTGAAATCTTGTTTTTTGTTCCGTTCTTGGTGGAGGCCTCATGAGAATACGAGAGATTTTACTTTTAACCAGCTCTGTACTTCTGTAGAACAAAACTCTTTAGCAAAGCATCTGAGATCGATGCTACAAGATCTGGTGTATGGTCAATGAATGTTTCAACGAGTTTAAATGTAAAAAGTTCTTAGTGAACATCTAATGCTATAGATAAAAATTAACGCAGGAGCGGGATGGAAATGAATGAATGAATGAATTTAAATTAGCTGGATGTGTGCAGGACTGAATGCATGGAAGAACGCAGAGAGTTGTGGCTTTTAAAAGATCATCTCTTCTCTCTTTGTAAACATAAATTCAAAAATACTTCTACTCAAATGACAAAGTTCATTACACAACTTATCTACGCCTCATATCATTGCAGTCATCAAATTAAGCAGTGCTCCCTCACCTGTCCATCCTCATCATCGTCGTCATCATCGTCATCATCTTCCTCCACTGGCTCTGGCTCTTTGCGCTTGCTTTTTCCTCCTGAGCCACCAGCCTTTTCTCCAGCCGAACTCTTCTTCCTCTCCTTAGAGGAGCTCGACCTCTTCTTCTTCTTTTTGCTTGGGGCATAGTCACTTCCTTCGCTCTCAGATCGCAGGACTTGGTCCTCCTCATCTTCTTCACCTTCTACAAGTCGTATTGCTTCCAAAGCTTCAGGAGAGCTGACGGCAATCTCCTGTCGCATGTAATCAACCCAAGAAAAAACACAAATAAAATGTTTACGGAAAATCCATTTAAGCTTCCAAAAAGACGAATATCCTCAATGCTGCCAGCGACTAACATTATTAGAACTTTTTGAAGGATTATGTTGGCTGTGGCCTCCATTATTATTGAAGTAGGAAAGTTTGAAGTGACAAGAGATGCGTTGGGAGAGAGAGAGTGAAAAGGGACGGGGAAAAAACAGGAAACGAAATTGGGTCCACCTGAGCAGCCACCTGTCTGGTTCGCCGGAAGTTTCTGGATGCAGCTTCAAACCCTCCTACTCACCTTTTTATCATGGATCATTGACTGTTACATGGTTAATCTGTAATCCAGATATCAACACTTACAGAATGATCGCATAATTGCACCCACTATTTTCAAGTAAAGTTTGACAAACTACATATCATTTGAAAGCTGAATTTTTCATGATTTAGACGTTATAAAGCATTTTTAGTTTAACACACCACAGTGTAGTGCAGGGCGATATGACGATATATATCTTTGGGACGATAGAAAAGTGTCTATCGTCCCATTTCTCTTCTATCGTTTCTAACCTAATTTTATCAATTACTAAAGAAAATATTGCATTAAATAGACTATGACAAATGTATGATATGTCTTGTGGCTATGCAATGCATACTCTACCCTTTATATAAGTGATAATCAAGAATAAAAATGAACTTTTTCGCAAAGAAACTCCGTCTTGTGATTTTGCGACGTGACGCTTTACGTTGTTGCGACATGCTTTACGCTAGTTAACTCGTGAGTGCTCAAAGATGGAGACGCAAGAGGTTGAAGATGAATGCCCGGAGTTGCAACAAATTGAAACTGCTACGCAGGCAGCAGCCCAAGAAGTACTTTTACCGAAGCGTGGGGGTACGTCAGTGATTTGGTTGCATTTTGGCTTCAAGAGCTCCGACACAGAGCAGAAGACAGTCATCTGCAAACTCTGCCAAAAAAACTGTTTCAGCGCCCGACGCCAACAAACAAACCTCTTTTATCACTTGAAGAAGGTTCACGAATAAGAATACTGGAGAATCGAAGAAATATGACGTAAAGAAAGTTGTGAAACAGCCCGGGCAAGTGGCGAGAAAAAATAAAGCCAGCCTAAAATTAAAGAGTCTTTCATAAAATGCACACCGTATGAAAAAATGTCCCAGCGCCATAAAGAAATCACATGTGCCATCTTGCATTACTGTTGTAAAGGCATGATCCCAGTGTATGCAGCTGAGAAGGGTAGCTTCCGAGACCTCGTCAAAGTGCTTGACCCAAGGAACGTTATGCCCAGTCGTAAGCACTTCAGTAATGTCAAGTTGCCTCGCTTATATAACGCATGCCTGGCCCAAGTAGAGAAGGATGTCAGCAGTGTGGTCCATTATTTTATTTTTTTAAATAGTTTATTTTGATAATACTATTTCAATAACTATGATTTGGTTAAAAAAATGTGAACGCTACTGTAGCTCTACCTCCACCACATCTGTTGTCATTTGATACGTTTACATTGCTGCACTAAAATGTAGTTTTTCTCATTTGTGACAGTTCAGTTAAATGTCACTTCAAAATAAAGTTGCAAAAAAAAGTATGAAAGTAAAAAAGTATGATATTTTTGTCAAACTTTTCAGAGAATAACTGAAAACTTACTTTATTGTGGTATGTCGTGATATATATCGTTATCGTGATATAAAATAATCCATATCGTGATATATGATTTTTCCATATCGCCCAGCACTACCACAGTGACAACAGTTAGTCAATTTGTGTAGAGTCCAATGGTAGGTTTTGATTCAGTGGAGTCTCCTGAACATTTTGAGACCACCTTTAGGAGTCTGTGACCATGATTGGCCAGTCAGCAAGCCAGTAAACAAGCCCTGGCCACTCGTTGAGAGAGAATGTCAATGTTGGTCCTCGTTGTACAGCCAACCAATTGCGTAAAAGCTCCACTCAGACTGACATGTCATTACGCCAATAAGATCAGCTTTCCAATGATATATGGTTTGCCACAGTTCTGTACACAGACGCAGGGTTACGTGACTGCGTAAAGAAAGTAGATGCTTCCAGTCGGCCATCTTTGCGCACAAACTGGTAAACGGAGCGTACAGCAAAAAATGTTTTATTTTTTTTCTGAGAAAAAGGTATGTTTTTCTGTTACTAATAGTAACAAAATGGCACCTGAGAAGACATTTGCTCATTTTGAGGACATTTTAGAGGAGATTCAGATTGTTTTAATGAATAGCACAAATCACATTGTTTTACATACATACATATATATATATATATTTTTTTTTTTTACATTGTTTGCATTTTCTTTAAAAATATTTTTTTTTATTCAGTTCAGTTTATTCAGTTTTTAATTCAGGTATTATTTGTATTTATAATAAGTATTAATATCTAGAGGTATTATATTGTATTTGTTCATTTGGTTACCAAGTGCCAGTTTGGTGCCAATGGTGCCCGCCTGGACATTGCCTGGACAATCTCTCCAGGAAACACATGTTTTGACAGATTTTGGTCATGTATTGGTCCTCTATATAGGGGCCTCAATCTACTATTGTGGCCTCTGTTTAGTGTTGTCAAAAAGTCCACTCAAGCATTCACTTATTTTGTAATAATAATAATAATAATAATAATAATAATAATAATAATAATAATAATTTAGGCAAGGATAATTTCTACAATTTCTACAAGGTTTGTGAATCTTTAACTGTAGTTTGAGGGATCCTTTACTTTTACCTGATACCCTTTTTACCTTTTCAATGACACCAAGGACATTAATTTAAATATGAGTGTTACAGCCATTTTATTTTGGATTTGCCTTTTTCAGACCTATGCTTAAAAAGAGGGGTGGGTGTTAACAGGTCAATTTGTGTGAGCTTATGTGTGTAAAACTAACCTCTCTGAGAACTTTCTGCCTTTTACTGCTCCTGCTTTCCCGACTTTTCTTTGCCTTCTTCTTCTTTTTGGATTTAGGGGTTTCAACATCAGATATTTGTTCCTCAGCATCATCTGTCCAAAAAGAAGACACTTATCAATCATTGTACAACCACCACCAAACCAAAATAACAATTAAAATCATTTTAAAACACAAGCTTCTTTTAAAGAGGACAAATTTTGAGCGGATATAGTTCGATGTGTAACTGTACTAAGCGCTCTATGAGATAACAACACGTCTCACATGTGGTCACGGCATGACACGACACGGCTTGATGCATGCACCAGAGTTTATTTGGTAAGCACAAGGATAACGGTGCCAGGAACTGAGGGCCACCAATGACCAAAGGATCACATCAATCTGTGACAAATGGACAGACTTTGATAAAGAATCTTTTCAGGCCGAGTTCCATTATTACCCCTTGGCTTTAGGCCTCAGTTGTTTATGAAAGCGAAGGGCTATACGGCCTAATATTTGAAGGGGTATTCACCCCTCCATTCCTAGGCATCTTCAGAGGTACACTTAAAAATTTAAACCACACAATAATAACCTGCTCGTTTTACAGGATAAAAGCCATAATTTCCACTAATAACCCAACAGACTCATGTATGGCCCATTCAGTTTCATTTGATTGTTGTGTTTACAATAAAATAAAAAACTACCAGGAATGATGCATTTACTAATCCTTCGACCCATTTGGCTGAATTATTTTGCTTTGTAGGGGTGTCCCAATTAATAGAGGTATATTTTCAGCCCTAGTTAGGGACTAGGGCCAGTGGTTGAGATAAATGGAACTCAGTCTTACTAAACATTTAAATGCATTTAATTCATTACTGTGTTCCATTCATCTCTTATCCATGTTTTTCACAGAAAACATTCCTCTCCTTGAAGCCAATTGTCCAGATGTGCCAGCAGCAGAGAAAGTAGGGCATAAGGCCCTTGCTTTGGAATCATTCATTTATTATAAGCTCACAGCTGATAGGCTTCAAAAACAACGACATTACAAAGGCCAGACAGAAGATGAGAGCAAAAGAAATGCGTTTAAGTCTTAAATGTATTCCATTCAGGTTGTTATAAAAAAAACATATATACATCTTTCTCTTTCCCTTAGCCCTCACTGTGGCTTAAGGTACACCAGGAAGTCAATGAATTTGAACCTAATTTGAACACAGGGGCTGATGATTTTGCCTGTATTCGTATAAAAGCCGTTCGTCGAGATGTAACGTTACTCGTCAATGTTTGGACTCTTCCGGGGAGGTTAACGTTATATAACGTGATGCGGATGGTTGGTTAGGGTCCGGGCACTTCATGACAGCTTACCATCTCTCATGGATCCAAAATGGTCACGCTCCTCTTCGCTCCCCGACATTTTCCTGTCTGGACGCTAAGCTGAAATAGAAATGACAACAATATTTTACTCGAGAACCACATGACGGTGACAGGAAAGCTAGCGTTAACCGCGTTCGGTTTAAATAGTAACATTACAAAAGTGTAATGTTTCTCGGCGTGTGTCATTAAGTGCTCGTGGGATTTCGGTCATTTGAGCAAACTTTCTCGCTCGATCCGAGCTAACGACGCCTCAACTTAACGTTAGCTGTCAATCAAATTAGCAGGCGCTAGCAAACAGCGTCAAGTGATCCGGCCGCGGGCAAAATGGCAGCCGGCTGCAAGAGTGGAGTTAAAGCGCTTAACTTGTCCGCTTTTGTTTCGGCTCGCGTTCGGAACCTCACATCCTCCAAACTTTCCTCCGTGAAAATAGCACGCGGAGGTGGCGAGGGCCCCCGACACAGTCACACCATATGGCGGCTGATAGCGCGGGGCTATAGACGTAAGTTCCGGGTAACGTTATATTTATTTATCTGGTTTATGCTACAAAAGGCGAGCAGCAGGAACTAAAGCATCAAAACAGCAGCAGCTTTAGCGGTGGGCGGGAGGAAACGACTTACAGGTCAGTCCAAGATGATCCTCGCTACGATCAGCTTTATCTGACGCGAAACCGGCAGTGAACTACCAAACACTAAAGAATAAAAAGAAGCCTCGAAAGGTGTAAATGTGAGGGAGTCGTCGTCCACTCTTCTCCCCTTTCCCCAGCGTCAGTGACCAGAAGCTAACATCATCGTACACACAAAGAAATCCGGGGGGGTGGGGGGGTTGAGACATCCCATAATAATCCCAGGCTCACTCCCCCCTCCCTACAGCACTCACTCAACTCTGCATAGTTACCTCGCAACCTACAGACCATAATAATAATCTCCCCCTCGCACAGTACCAGCACACACACTGCCTTCCCCTTTCTTATTCCCTGCCCCCTTAGCAACTACGTTGCTATGGAGACACTGCCCCCTCCCGCCCTCTCTCAGCCATCCCATAATAGTCATAAGCAGGCCGCTCTGACATCCCATAATAAACACAACTCCTAAAAGAGAAAAAAAATACTACACCAGTCACATGGTCTCCAGGGAAACCCCAGGCCGCTGGCGACAGCCCATAATAGTCTGGCTGTGAGTCCACCTGGCTGGGTTTTTGGGAGGAATAAATGACAAAAGCATGTAAGCACCTGACTAGAAGTTTCTTCTTTTAATCAAGGTCCCTGACTCCTGTGATGAGCGTGAAAAACAACCCCAAACGCGGATCTCTACAGACACAGTGATGTCTGAACCCCAGTGACCTGCTGCTGGCTACTCCGGGGTGCTCCGGAACTCAGCCGTTTAAACCTCCTGCATTATTTCAGCGCCTTTTTAATCGAAGCAACTTATATTTTGTCCGTTTTTGCTTTCCCAACAACCTTTGTGTGTAGCTAGCACCACGCTCTACTGACTAGCTCTGAGTATGAATCACTTCTCATCACAGGAACCTTCTGTGTACAACTTTGTTCAAACCACACAGGTCTGAAATTGACATGGAGCAGAAAGGTTCACCTGACAAGTTCACCTGATTCTCTGGGGCTCCTAGGAATATAATGATCACATACACACACCGAGAGAAATTATTAATGTAAAATATCAAAAATTTTAAGTCCCATAAAGGAGCGCATTCATTGATCCAAGAGTTTTACCGTTCTAATTAGCACCAAATGTGGTTCTTTGGCTCATGAATTACTTTAGCACAAGGGTTTTGAAATCTAGCTACAGTTGCTAACTCTGCTAAACAGAGCTTATTGCATTGGGTGCTGAACTCATGTGCCGAAGGATCACTGGATGAACATTATTTATCCCCAGAAAATGTGGAAAACATCAAGGCAACATTAGTATTATGATATTATGGTGATGACTAATCAGAAGTTACACGTCCCATATTTGTGCTAAGGGTTACCATAACAACCACATACAGCTACTATTAATGCCATATACATACTGCAAGTAAAGGTACAGCGAATCTTTTAGGGGAAATTTTCTAAATGACGTCAATTACTACATTTAGGCCTACTTCAGTTTTGGTTGTTGACAGAAAAAAGTTTAGGTCTACGACGTTGTGGCAGGTAGCGCTCGAAAACGTGCATCTCTAGCTGTGAGGACATAGCCTTCTCTGTAGCTCGTTTCTCCTCTTCTTGTTTTCTTTCTAAATTGGGCACCAGATGGATTTAACCTTTTTTATCCGACTCTTGTTTTGGCACTTTGTATAAAACATCTTCACCTCACGGTCGATTAAACTAGTTCACCTTTGGGATTTGGACCGCATCGTTTTGTGTTCTTTATATTTACTTTTCTCACAAAAATGAACTAAAAAGTGTACAAACTGTATTTGCCGTGGACATGCACTTTGTGCCTTCTTCACTAGTGTTTTGATTTCCTGTCATCTGCCATCTTGGTACTCCACTGATAGCAAGGCAGGGAGCAGGTCAGCTGATCAAATGAGTCTCAATTCATTTTGCTATAATCCTAAATGTGGTCAAGATGTTCTCGTAAAGCTTGATGCTAATCAACACTGAAGTGAGAAGCACCCTATAAAACTGTAATGTGGGTGTGGTCATAAATTATTACGATTGAACCCAAAATCTTTAAATTAAAAATAAAATCTGAGCCCAAGGAGGGGTTTCATAAGACCGCACTTTGGTCTTTCCTTTGTCTTTTAGGAAGACACACTGCAGCCCTCCCATCAGTCTATCTCTGAGCAGAAATGCATCAGCTCTTCTGGTGCACGATGGAACCCCCCCGCCCCTCCACACACACAAACACACACACGCACACGCAGACACACATACACTGATGCACAGCCTTCTGCTTAAAGTAGATCAGTCACCATGGAGATTTGGGGGCCGGGGAAAAGGGTAAGGGTTAGGTGTAGCACAGTTACCGTGCGGGGGGAGGGGGTTCATCGAGCACCCCACAGCCCCCACCACCACCACCACAGATTTATTCCATCCCATAATTTTCTCTTGATGATCAGAGGAATGTTGACTCCATGCTCTCAGGGAAACCGAGGTGTGTGTTTCCACTGCTTTTCAGGTGAGAACTAATAGCTCAAGTGCGGATTTCTTCAGAGGGGCTGCGAGGACATCCAGTGGTGGCAGGGAAACATGAGACCATGAACTCACAAACAAAGGACATTTTGTTTGGGAGACCAGACCAGAGCAGAGCAGACCTGGAGCTCCAGCTCCAAACCAATTGATCCAGACGCCCCTAGACAGGATGTCCAGTCCTTGCAGAAAACTGACCAAATGTATGCTGTAAATGGAATCATGGCTGGATCTCCCGTGTGAGCAGAGGGCTGTCATTTCCATCCCATAATATTCACTCTGAGGTCTTTAGTAACCCAATGCAGCCATTCCAGAATGAGGTCAAGCCATCCAATAATAATCACTGTGTGCAGCCGTATTGTGCTGTCAAAAATTGGCTTGGCTTTTTCTTTTTACCAGATCATTTATTTAAATAGTTTTTTTTTGTGTTGAAAGGTTATTATCTGTAACAATATTCATTCATTTTTGTTCATTCTAACTGGAGTCAACAAGATTGATTCCTCACCCTCCCCATACAATGTGTCAGATAATAATCTAGTTTAATTATAAAATGTGGGAAAATATAGGATAGTGACACAAACAATGAGGCAGTGGCTCTTTTCTCAGCTGTAGAGATTAGAAACTGATTAAGGATCGCTGGTGATAGATTGTTCTTAACTCGAGTTCCTGTGGAACCCAAAGGATGTGCGTTCAAACCCCAGGAAAACCAAGAACTGACAAAATGTTGATATGTTGAATGTAATTGTGTCTGGCTCAAGGACCAAGCAAAACATGAAAAATAAATTGATCCAAAATAAAAAAGGTGTTTTAAAGGTTACTATTGTTATTTTTACTTTACACTGCATGTGGATGTCGAATTATATGCATGCAGCTATTTTTTTTAAAAACATTGTTTTGAATAAATACATATTTTTCTGGCTGTTATCCAACAGTTTCCAGAAGTTCATGGCCACAACTTTTCTTTTTACAAGACTTTATTGCCATGTTTAGTTGGCAGCAAAATGCTGTAGCTCAGGGGTCACCAACCTTTTTGAAAATGAGAGCTACTTCCTGGGTACTGATTAATGCAAATGCTACCACTTTGATAAAAACACTCTTACACTCTTCTGAATTTATTGTTCGCAAATATACTTCGGATATTTATTTCCGCAAAGACACTGATCGTGATAATTATTTCTCAAAATGAATATCAACAATGATTTAACATCTTAGGAAACGGATATATATTAATATGCAACACTTTATATTTATATTTTGTCTTAGTGCAACTGTTTTTTCAATTGAAAAAAATATATAAATCTTCAAAACAGGGATTCACAAATGATCACTTCTACAACAGTCCAAGGAAATCACAATGTCCAAATAATAAATCACATTAATACAAAAAGTGAGCTAAGATTATTATTTTTTTTTTTACATTCTTAACATTTTAACATAAACAATTTATACATTTTAGTTTTGAACTAAACATGAGCTGGAATCTGGTATCTGTTTCTTTCAGTTACTGGAAAGCCTGGCATTGCGTGTGGTTTACCAGTATGTTGTAGTCTGAGTGAGACTTGCAGATATCTTACGCTTCTTCGCAACTTGTTGCTTTTTCTGCATTCAGTGCGCTGCTCTGTGGATAGTTGGTAGCTTGTTTGACCTGTCGCGAAATGTCTCTCCATATTGTGCCGCTTGGTGTTCGTGCAAATGAGACAAAGATACGCTCCTTCCACTTAGTTAAAAAAAACCTTTACCTCGCATTCGTTGCGAATATATAGCATTTTTATGGGTCAATCATCTCATTTTCGCTGCGCTGCTTGTTTGTTTCGTCATAGCGCGTCATACTACGAACTCTATCAGGTCGTAGATATATAATATATATTGTTAATTTATATATTGTGACATCAAGCTTACGTGCAAGTGTCATTTATACGCAAATAGCAGTCATATTAAATTAGATTCAGCTCACTGGAAAGTGGTGTTTTTTTTAGCAACAGGTGGTGGGCGACTCATGTGGTCCTCGCGGGCACCGTGTTGGTGACCCGTACTGTAGATGGTTGAATTGTAGCATTTACTGTATTGAAAAATGTCAGTAAATGTACATTTATTGCTTTTCCCGAACAGTTATTAGTGGTAAATTGTCAAAATTGTGTTTGACCTTGGCACAAGGTATTTACAATGTTCTTGTGTACTCTGTATTGTTATAAAGACTGGTGCACTTTTTTTACAATGACAAGTGGTAACACATTTGGCCTCAGGTGTATTATATTATGTTCCTAACCGAAACCCATGTTACATCAGACAAGACCACTACAATTACATCCAGTGACAACTCAAAGGAGAGTGTAAAGATTCTGCAGGAGACTTGATTTCAAAAGAAGAGAATTTATTTATGGATGAAGAAATGAGGAGCAGGGAAAGGCGCCGGCCACGATATGGGTTGCCATGATGTTGCCGGGGGAGATGAAGCGGGACGTCACTGTGAGCGAATAGCTGGAGAGAGCAGTGAAACAGGGAGATAGAGGCAATGAATCTGTGAGCAACTGCTGTTATTTATTTGCTTGCTGAGGTGCAGGAGAGTTCAGCGATAAAGAGTGGGTTCGAGGTGTTTTAACCGTCTTCCATATAAGTATTTGATCACCCTCAAGGGGTCTTGAATTTCCAGCATAGGTGCACTTCTACTGTGAGACAAATAAAATTATTAAAACAAAAATCATACACACTGTGACTTCTGGCTTTCTGAGATTCTGGAAATGCGCACATGCTGTAAAGTGTAGACCCCATGTAGCACATGTAATTATAAAAGTACTGAAGACATAAAATGTCGGTATATTTAATGTATGCGTCACGGTGAGTAGACGGATGGAGAGGAGAACGCCATTAGTTACTATTCCTGTTTTACTCACACTCACACAAAAAGGTACATAACAAGCCAACGGTGTAGCAGAAGAGTGGAAATGGAGAAATCCAACAGCTGGAATACACAGGAGATCCAAGATGGCAAGAAACGATCACGGAGAGTCAGATGGTGTGAACAGTAGAAGTAGAAGAAGAGCGAGGAAAGGATAAGTCAAGGAATATAACGGGAAGTTCTAATGATGTTCGAACCTCAAAGGCAGATAAGAAACAAGGAAAAAGGACACAGTTGTAGAGATCAGAAAAAGAAACAAGTACAGTACTGAGATTGCACCCCCCTTCTACAAAGTGCAACCATGCATACATGGAGAACCAGGCGGCAGTTCTGGTGGGGAGTCACGGAATCCTGGGGAGGCTCCCCATTGCTCTACTCTAAACCTCAGAGAGGTATTGATTCCTGAAGATGCTCTGATTCTTGATGCCAACATTTTGGGAGACGCCCTATTCTTGAAGAGGTATCCCCTTTAGGATAGTCAAAGATTCTTAGAGAGGTGATTGCCATAGTTACCAAGTCTTGAAGAGGCAACAAGTCTTGGAGAGGTGTTGATTCTTGGAGAGGAGACAACCTTGGAGAGGCACTGTTGATTGGAGAAGCACCATTTCATGAAGAAGAACCGATATCTTGGAGATGCCCTGCATCTTGAAGGGGCAATGAAACTTGGAGTGGCACCAATTCTTGGAGAGGTACTGCATCATTAAGAAGCACCAATTCTTGGAGAAGCATTGGAGTGGCCCCAATTCTTGGCATCAATTGAAGAGGCACTACACAAACTCAGTCTCCCTTGAGCTCCTCTGATGACTCGGAGGACGGGTTGAGACAACGGGTGCCAGGTGCTTTCTCACACCATTCCTACTCATCAAATGTGCACCTCATCTGGCACAATGGTAAGTCACTTTTCATAACCCTGTAGATGACCTGCTATCTCTTAATTCCAATTAAGATCTGCTGCCCTCCCGAGGTAGCATGCACTGATTTCGGGCTGGAAATGTGTGCGATGCTTTCTAAAGTCACAAAGGCAATCGTGTTATGGGCGTCTGACCAGTCTCCAGATTCAGAAGTCCAAACGAACTTGTCAGAAGATGGTCTCCTCTTGCCAACTGCATCAACTGCGCATAGAGAGTACCGGGCAATGTAGTCAGCAGGAAGAAGAACTCAAATGCAGGAGCTTACTGGGTGAACAAATATTTTATTGTCAGAGAACAAAGTAAAACCTCTACAGGGGGGAGGAAACCTGAATTAACTAAGAACTTTCTCCAAAGGAGAGAAAACTCGAACTAAACTAAAGGTTATTTGCTTTTTATAAGCTCCATTTGAAGAAAAACAAATACTGTGTGCATCTATGTCTATCAAATGTTCATTTGGATCCCAGGTCTATCCCCAATCTACTGGACTGAGCATCGAAAATGAGGCCTGGCTAACAAGTCATTTTCTATGCATGACCCTCGCGAAATGTTTATTTTATTTTTAACTCTATTGTCTTTCAAAATTTAGGGGTGCTCTATGGGTGCTCTTATTTATTGGTCAGGGTAATAATCTAGTCAGGGCATCCTTCTTCTTTGTACTTCTAAGGGGGTGAGAGCTTTCCTAAATGATGTGCGCTTGAGTGTCATGCTCTGATTGGCTCTGCTGACTGATGGAGAGCCAGATGTACATTTTTGACACTGGCGCATCACTTCCATTCTGTTAAGCTTACATTGGCCAGTGGACTAAAAGATTAGGTACAAGGTCCTCACCTTGTCCAGGGTAAAGTGTACACGAGCACACAGGATTCTTCTATTCAGCACCCTGGACAACTTTAATGCAGATGAGTGGTGCTTTATAACCTAACCTGAATTAAAATAGAATTGATAGTATTGATTGTGACATTGAATGTGTGAATTTTGAGGTACTAGCTGACGAGTAATAACTGATCTAATGTAAAGTTGTGTTGTGTTTTTCTATCAGGTAATATTATCAGTGAGCTTATCTCCTTCCCTAATCTAATGATCAGCTGAGCGTCAAAATCAATGTTAATATGGCAACAGCTGGAATCATATTAAGACATTAAACATAGAATGATTTTCAGTTTACAGCGTGTCGTTTTGTGGCAAGAATTTGTTTTTGGTACTGAAGAAGAACTGTATCTAGAGTTCTGTGGAAAAGACACATGAGAAAAATGCTGTAAACAAAGAATGCGTTTTTCCATTTTCACCAATGGACAAAAAGAATTTAAATCAGATCAATATTTGTTGTGACCACCTTCAACACAGCAGCGATTCTTTGAGCTGCTCTTGCTCACAGTGTTTGAAGGAACTCTGCTGCAGATCTTCTTGGAGAACTAACTCCAGATCTTCTGTAGACGTAGCTTTCTTACATCTTTCCATCTCTTCTGTAATACCAGACACACTTGTGGATGTTCAGTTCAGGGCTCATTTCCAGCACTTCCCGTCCTTCTTTACGCTGAAGATGGACTTGGCTGTATGTTTGGGGTCATTGTTCTGCTGCAGAATAAATTTGATGTCTGATGTTTTTTCATGATCTGCCTCAACATTGAGTACACAAATATTTTTGTTTCATGCTTCGAAACCTTTGTCTGGCAGACCAGCATCTTGGTTCTACCTTCTGACAAGAAACCGCTCATATTTGGTCCCATTCATCCGATTTTTTTTTTTTTACTCTTAAAAGTGCTTTTATTTTGGTAAATCAGAAATCTACTCTGTCCACGACTAGATGTTGTTCCTGTATTTAACCTCTTTGTTTTAATGTTTGTCCCCTTACTTTTTGGGGGTCAAGGTGCATCGCTCTCTCTCTCTCTCTCTATCTCGTGATTTATTTGTCACAGTTCTAATATTTGTCAGCACTGTGTTTTCACCTCCTTGTCTAAATGTCATCCCTTCTTCGGAGACAATATGGAGAAAAAGAAAGAGAGGGTGCAGGGGAGAGGGTGGACAGAGAGGGGGAAGGGGGACACTCGTAAAAAGAGCAACAAAAGTTTGGGAAAATTAAACATTAGGTAAGCTACGTCCACATAGGCCTATTCGGGCACCGGTCAGAGAACCCTGCGCCTGCTCTTCTCTCCATCCGGTTATTTATTGGTATGGCACTTATTTCTCCGTCCGTTTCCGCTGGCTTTCACGCACCACTCTTTTGTGAGAGGCTCTGGATTTAAGGGCAGCATTTTCTGATGCACTCTTCACTGATACTTGGTAACAGATGCTCAAGTCACATGCAGTGACAAAAGGAATTCCTCCCCTCTCTTTCTCGCTCATTCACACACAGACCTGCGGATCTCTGCACGCAGACAGTGGTTTGGCACTCGGTTTGGTCCTCTTTTGACGCACAACGCAAACAGAAACATGCAGTTCAAAGTGTAATTATTTCAATAGCCTCCCGGGGGACTCTTTGAGCTGAGGTCACATATTACGTCCTGAGGAAATTGGACAAAGAGTGCAAACTCATCCCTCAATGTTAATGTAGTCTGGGTGAAAACGCCCCCCTACTCTGCGGAGGTCTCCAGCCCCCCCTCCCTGCATCATCCTTCCTTCCTTTATAACCCCACAACCATCAACACTCATGAGTAACTGTTGGATTTGCTCATTTCGACGGACAAACTGGATTATTGAAAGGGCAGCCTAGATTTTAAATAGTTGTCTCTGTAAGTTCAGTGGGAAACCGTGAAAGGAACATATTTGGGAATATTCGGTGTACTCTGAAACAAGATGAACATGGCAAAAGATGAGCGTCTGTTCCTCTGTACCAGAAAGGTTAGAGCTTAGAGGCTTTTAATCTTCAAAACGCAGGTGGAAGTATTAAGTTTATAGATGAAAATCTGGGAGCATTCGCAGATCTGAAACTCCAGTTCTGAGCATCCTCAAGGGGGAAATTTTGGAGCCTATTGGACGATATAGTGGTAACATTTTTACATTTTGTATTTATACCAATTAATATTGTGATTAAGATATTTAAAACGAATGTTATTGTTTTATTTTAGCAGTACACCATAACCCCAAGCAAGTTAACAGAACTCTATAAACTTTTGTTAAATTGTCAATTATATTTTTCAGGACTGTTTTCTCAAGAAGTGTTTCCACAAACATGTTGAGTACTGTTCATGTTATACTGTTCATTATACAGCGTATAATGTTATTTCTACAAGGTTTCATTTTTCTACATTTTGATGAAACAGCAATTCATAAGATTTATTTTAATAAATTTTAATCACATTATATCTGTTTTAAACTAAACAAGTTTCACAGAAGCCGTTGATTAAACCATGTTTAGTCAGTCATGTGTAGCAGTCATCAATTCCTGCAAACATTTTGACAAATGCTGAAAACCTTTTTGAATTGACATTGTATTTTTAAATTACTTACTTTTCCCAAATGAAAGCTACATTTTCTCTCTTATCTCCTCTAATAATTTGAATGTAATTATATTTTTCTAGATTTCACACCCATTCTGAAGTTGCTTTGAACCAAAATATATATGACTTTTTAATGTTGTGCAAGTTATTTGTATTGTTCATAAACATTATGGAATATTACAATTTTATTCTGTATAATTCTGTAATTCTATACTTAATGATGACCTGAACCCCACTGAGCTTTATGGGAACTGTTAAAGTGCTCCAGAAACACGGGGAAGAAAATTCATCCTGAGAAAATATATCAGGCCTAGTTTCATCGTGGAGATTATTTTCAATAAAATTTGAAGTAACTTTGGAAAATAATAACATTCGTGTGCTGCATAAAGTGATGATGAACATTTGCCAGATTACAATTGAGTAACAAAAAAGAAATTGTATTTAAATAGAGAAGTATTTAAATCAAGTATCAAGTGTTGTTTTTTTTGCAGATATGAGGGGAACAACCCCAAGGAAACAACCGTAAAGAAGCGCAGGCGAACACTAATTCCTAGACAGACTGATAGACAGACAGACAGGCAAACTGATGCCAACAGTCTCCTCTGTGACTCTCACGGGACGACTCCTCCTGCTGTTGCTATGGGCACCCCACCTCACCACGGCAACCAATTGGCTGTAAGCTGTATGTTTGTTATGCCATAACTTATAAAGGACAGTGACATATTTCTCTCTCATGCTTTCTTTCTTTTTTATTGACCTATCCCAGCATTCGCTGGTGCTCTTTCACTCGTCACAAGCTCGTAGAGTTTATCTTACTGCTACTTTATCTTACTACTATTTTCCCTATCTTACCCTCCCTGTCCGTCTCTGTGCAGTTCTCTGGCACGTCTGCCACGCTCACGTCCCGTGTCTGGAGCAGAGCCCTGTGGCCGTCTGAGGGGTTTGTCTCCAGGGCAAGTTGGGGTGTGCCGAGCACGGGGGGAGGTTATGGAGTCTGTCCGAAAGGCAGCAGAGATGGTCATTGAGGAGGTGAGAATTTTACATCACACAAGTAAACAACCCCTCATCAGAAATCCCCCACAAATGTCTGGTTCACACAACAAACCATTCTCAGATTGCTGTGTGCTTGGGTGACCCCCTTGACAGATATTTCAGAACAGTATGGTGCTTAAGTCCCCAATTTCCCCACAAGTGATGGCAAATAAGTCTACAGAGCGCAAAACAGCCTTCCCATATTGTTTTTAACATTTGTCATGTTTACTTTGTGCTAGTCATGTGAAGTTCTATTACTATACAGTGCTCTGCAAACATTTTAGGCATTTGTGAAAATGCTATAAACAGAGAATACCTTCTGTTAATGATTTATTTTCATTAATTAACAAACGGTTGTGAATAAAAAAAAAAGAGAAATCTGAATCTTATCAATATTTTCACTATTTGGTGTGGCCTCCCTTTACCTTCCAAACATCAGCTGTTCTTCTAGTAGCACTGAAGGAACTCTGCCGGCAGGTTGTTCTTGGAGAGCTAACTTCAGATCTTCTTTGGATAAAGCTTTCTCACACCCTTCTGTTTCTTCATGTAACCCCAACTCGATGATGTTGCGATCAGGGCTCTGTGGGGTACTGCTTGTTTTAATTTGCGCTAAATATAGTTACTGTGTGTTTGGAGTCATTGTCCTGATGAATACATATGGGTATCTCTTAGGCTCCTGTCTATGTTTGTCACTGTGTCATGTCCTGCTGTCGCCCGATTGGTGGTCAGGTGCTGCGTGTTGATCTCCGTGCACGCTCCCTTCTATTCTCCTCACTCTTTGTCTGACTGTTACGAAAACTACTCATGAATTGTACGCCACCTACCTTGTGTTCCTGTCTGGTCCTGTGGAGTCCCTTCTCCTGCTCTTCCTTCTGGATATGGTGGTTGTCAGACCTGGAAGACTCTCTGCGGCTCGCTAGCTGTCGATGCTCCGCTATCTCAGAGAGCTCTTGAGTTAATAAAGAGCTGCCTGTGAACCTGCTATTGGGTCCTCGTGCTTCCCTCGCACCCAACAGAACGGACAGACCCATGGACCCAGCAAGTAAAAATCTGAATTTTCATGCCCTGGAAAAACAAGGACTACTCCTGGGCCATCCAGGAGTCAAGATAGAGAAATGCGTCTTTCATACCACCTCCGTGCCATTTCTCGCAATGGTCTTGTGGAGTGGCGTCTTTGGCTTGAGTGTGCCACTGTCTCTTTTCTAGTTCAAGTTCAAGTTCGTTTCATTTATATAGCGCTTTTCACAACAGACATTGTCTAAAAGCAGCTTTACAGTAAACCAACAAGTTTAAACTCAACAACGAGAAAAAAATAATTACTAAGTGGTGTATATGTCCCTGATGAGCAAGCCTGGGGCGACTGTGGCAAGGAAAACTCCCTTTTTGGAAGAAACCTTGAGAGGAACCGGACTCAAAAGGGAAACCCATCCTCATTTGGGTAACAACAGCAGTGTGATAAACTATGGTATAAACATATGATCTGGTAGTATAAACAGATAATATAGTATAAACAGATGATATAATAATATAAACATAAACAGATAATATAGTATAAACAGATGATATAATAATATAAACATAAACAGATAATATAGTATAAACAGATGATATAATAATATAAACATAAACAGATAATGTAGTATAAACAGATGATATAATAATATAAACATAAACAGATAATATAGTATAAACAGAAGATGACTGTGTTCGGTGTAGGTCCAGAGGCGCCGGAACATCTCCAGGTGAATCTGGTTGTTAGGTTGAGGGCTAGTGGGCGGAGCCTCCAGGGCGCCGGAACATCTCCAGATGAGTCTGGTTGTTAGGGTGAGGAGCTGGTGGGCGGGGCCTCCGGGAGTCTCGGGATGAGTATGGGAAAGAAGAGTGGAGCTGGTGGGCGGAGGTCCAGGGGGCGCAACTTCAGTTATATTCAAGTTATATCGATCAATGTCAAGCATTACGCACTTTCACACCAATTCGAGGCTGACACTGCCTTGCCCAAACTCATACCGCCTGCTCGTAATATCGTTAGTCAGAATGCATGGAGAATTGAGAGGGAGGGCCAAGAGGCACACAATTCATCCGTCCGTTCTTTTTGATTGCCCCACAGGAGAATTATTCATGTCAGAATGTCTCAGAGACCATGTCCTGAGGTAGTTTCATGTCTACAAGATGTTTGTCGGTCGTGCAGCAGAGGTTCTGGTACATTTGTTTGCTCTTGTCCAATAATACCTCTCAAGGTGCCCTTTCCTCTTTGGTCTTACATAGCAGTCGACTTTGTCATGGGTCTGCCCCCCTCTAAGGGCAACATCACGATTCTTCTGATTGTTTTTCCAAGTGGGACCATGTCATACCCCTTTAACTTACATTTTCTATTAAGAAGCTCACCTGCTGGGTGAGCACATATTCTGTCTGTGCGGTGTCCTGGCAAACTGTCTCTTTCAAAGGCGCGCAACTTACCTCCCAGGTGTAGAGGGGGCTTTGTTGGTAGTGTAACTGACACTAAAGTTGCATATGTCTCCATGACAACACCACACAATGCAGTTAATTGAAGTTGTTATTTTTTTATGTGTTATATTCATAGACTTAAGTTTATGTGAGTCACATGACCCGAGTGGGAGGTACCGAGAATTAACGAGAGAGAAGGAGAGAGAAGAGGACTACAGAGAAACAGACATTATTCTCTTCAAAAGATTTATCTACCACTTGTTATACGTGGCGCACACGGTAAAGAAGCAGTCATTGTGAATTTTGTTGACGTCATTTTGTTACTAGAGTGTTTATTTTGTTTAGTTTTCACGGTGTTCCAGAACTTTAATTGATTGTGACATCAGTATGGTGCGTGAACTTTTTTAAATCCAGGGCAGATATAGGTAGCTAGGGGCATTTGCCTCCCTCATCTGGATTCCACCCACAGACCAATGACCAATCCGAGAGAGCCAACAAGGGCCCTGGTCACTTGCTTCGTTGCCTTGCGTCCAAGTGCCATAATACCTGACGCTCACAACACCGCCACAGGTCTCCCTCTTTTCCTCCGATACTGGTTTGAGGATAAAGGGAACAACATCAAATATTGATTTAAAGTTGTTCATTCACTTTGAAGTTTGTAAATTACCAACAGTATTTGTGTCGTTCTTCTCTTGAAATGCAAAGTTAATATTTTGAAAAAAACGTGTGTTTCTTGTATTGCTTCTTGTAAACGTGCACATGTATTTCCCCGCATACAGGCTTTCAAAGAAACCTGTCAGGAGCCCTCCCATTTCATCTAACTAACCAAGATGGGTTTCACCATTTTGAAACCTGTTCCGCTGTTCTGTGGCTTTGTATAACATATCAGTGAATCTGATTGATTCGATTCACGCTCATCAGAGTTTCAATATTTCTCTCTTTTACACTTTGAATTGACTTAAATTAGAAGTGTCATAGCTGATATAATGGTTATGTGCTAAATGTCTTACTAAAAGACTTTGTAGAGTCTAGTAATGAAGGTGATGTCTTCAGTTTAGAGCCAAAATATCCGTAGGCTCATTTTTAGAGCATGGCTGGAAGCCACTGGGCTCAAATGGTGCTTAGTTAACATTGAAACACTGGCTTTTGCATCTTTAACAAGACACTACTTGTAACTGTTTACAATGTTCTGACCCCCTCCAGTGCCAGCACCAGTTCCGGAATCGGCGCTGGAATTGTTCCACCACCACTCGCGGGATCAATGTGTTTGGACGTGTTTTGAACCAAGGTTAGAAAGGCTGAAAGCATGGTGTACAGCACAGGAACTAATTGCAGTTAATAGCGGTGCAGTAACCTGTCGGATGTGGATATTCCTCTCCTGAGTTGGAATGTTCTCATCATGCTTGTGTGGTTTCCTCCAGGGTTGCCTTTAAATCCCGGACATTTGGTTGGATTCATTATTGCTAGGCTTAGGACAAAATAAAATTCACTTTTGAATTATAAGATCTTAGATATTCTGAAAACCTTATGTCGAAACCGCCTCGTTGACCCCCCCGGATGAACTGGAGGTGTCCAACGAGGGGGAGTGTCTGGGCTTCCCTGCTTAGACTGCTCCCTCCGCAACCCGGCCCCGGATGAGCGGAAGAAGAAGAGACAGATTAAATTAATACATTTAAAATGTTTATAATTTATAACATTGTATTTGGTTGTTTACAAATTAATACCAACTATGTTTACTTAATTCTCTGAAATAAAAATCTTAGATAAGTTATACATCCATCCACTTCTTTCATTTTCTCTCTATTCTGCTATCCAGGCACTTCTTTTCCATATTAATTGATCCCTCAATATGTAATCCATTAATATGGAAATCTCAATCTACTTATTATCCATCCATTTCTTTTCTATTTTCAGCCATTTATCGATCCACTCATTCATCCACTTCTATTCCATTTCCATCCATCCAAAATTCAACGTACTCATCCTTCTATTCACTTCTTTTCAATTTCTATCCATCCATCCATTTCTTTTCCATACCCATCCATATGTTCACTTCTTTTCCATTTCTACCCACCCCCATCCATCCATCCATCCAACCACCCAGCAATCATTCTAAAATTCCACCTACTCATCCACCCACATCTTTTCCATTTCCATTCCCCCTGCCATCCATTTATTCACTTCTTTTCCATTTCCATCCATCTGTCCATCCACTTTTCTATTTCTCTCCATCTATTTAAAATACACCTCTTAGAAATGACACATATTTAAATGACACCTCTATTCTGTCCTAATGGATATCTGTGCTGTCTTCAGGTACGCGTGAGGCAGCATTCGTCCACTCACTCTCCTCAGCAGCAATAGCTGTGGCTGTGACTCGGGGGTGTAGTCGCGGAGAACTGGAGCGTTGTGGATGTGACCGAAAAGTCAGAGGGGTCAGCCCTGAAGGTGAGAACCCAAAAACCTCAATGACTTGTACACCATTAAGCGTGGGGTACATTTGAAACCCATCCCTCACCCTTAGGGTTCCAATGGTCGGGCTGCTCTGATAATCTGTCCTATGGAGTGGCTTTCTCTCAGACCTTTGTTGATGAGCCAGAGAGAGCTAAAGGCATGTCGGCCGGGCGGCCACTAATGAACATACACAACAATGAAGCAGGACGGAAGGCAAGAAAAATGTTTTCCTTATTGATAATTCTGGTTTATTTGTGCTATAGGCACATCTTTAAAACAAACTAGAGGGTTCTAACAGACCCTTTCATTTTCAGGCTATCCTTCATAACATGCAGGTGGAGTGCAAGTGCCATGGTGTTTCAGGGTCCTGTGAGCTCAGAACATGCTGGAAGGTCATGCCACCATTCCGCCGGGTTGGTACTGTGCTGAAAGAGCGCTTTGATGGAGCCACAGAGGTTTGTTTCTCTTTTTCTGAAAACTACTACAAACATCAAACAGTACAGAGATCTATTTCACACTGGCAGGTTGGGTCTATACAGTGAATATAAAGTGTTATAAGTGCAATTAATCTGAAATAGATTATTTACAACATTTCTGGGTTTCTTTTCATTCAGTCACTCACAGTTGAGGTGTATCCATGGTGAAATTGTTTTCTGTTGAAATGTGAAAATCTATTTTGTATCAAATAAGTATTTGCCTCTTTTGCATATTATAATATATAGTTAGATTATAGTTAGATTAGTCTAGTTCGTAGAGTTAAGACTTACGAAATCAGCTTCGCTCTAAGCATTCTCCTGATTGAGATAAAAAAAATGCCCTCACTTGCTGCTAGGGCTGAAACAATGAGTCGACATTGTCGCCAAAATCGACAATAAAACATTGTCGACAAATATTTGTGTTGTCGAGTAGTCGTTTGATGTCATGTGACCTAATGTAAGGGTCACATGTCACGATTTGAGCGCTACGGCACTGTAGCGCTAGAGTGTGATGGAGCTTTCACGAATGCTCCTGCAGTTGAAGGGAACTCAGTGTGAATTATGATGGAGATCAAACGAATCAGAACGAGTAAGGTGTGGGAAAGTTTTACTAAACTTAACCAAAAATGCTGTCGTGTGCAATACATGCAAGGCGGAACTTACTTTTCACGGGAGCACAACGTGCATGTTGGAGCACTTAGAGGAAGCATCCCGGTGTTGTGCCATTTTTCGACTCCCCTCTGCGTGAACGCGGATTCAATCACGTGATTACACAGACTAAACCAACGAGAGTTCAAATGTTTACTCGTGAAGACGTTTTGATTTTTATTTTGCTAATATGCCGCGTAGATGTCAAATTTACTTGTGACACATTGTTCAACTATAAATATTGTTTAAAAAGTTTAAAAGAATGCAATCGCCTAAACCAAGTTGCTTACAGCAGTGAATATTGTAAAAATTTATGAATGTACAGCATTATACAAACTTTAGATGTTTATATTTTATTTGCATATTAATTAGAATAATAATTAACATTTAACGTAAAAAGAAGGGTTAAACAAAGTAAGACATCGTTGGTATAAAATAAAAAGCTATATAGATCCATTCACATTATGGGAAAAAACTTGTCTCACAATGGGGAATGTTCATTTTAATAGCTTTAAAAGTCAAAAATACAAATAAAATGAAACACACACCAAAGCATTTCTTTCTCACACCATTCATTATCTTATGCTGATTCTAAACTTATCTTTATTTGTTTCTTAAATTTTGAAATGTTGCCAGATTTTCTAAGAATTGTTAGATTATCACCCTCCAAATATCTAGTTTCATAACTGTGTCTTTCCCTGGGATATTACTTTTGATGAACTAAAACGAGTGGTAAACCAACAATTATTAATGCTGCTGTCAAGATATGTTCACATTCAACTTTCTATTTGTCTGTAATGCAGCTGATTATTTATTTTTTTCTATTGAATTAGAACAAAACATGTAAACAATGCTTAGAGAGCATTCGTGTGTAATTTGAGTGTAACAGAAGCAGAAAACTTAAAGAAAACAACTATTTCAAAAGCTGAAGTGATTTTCTTGTTTTATTTATTAGTTAGAATATTTGTAATTCATTATTTTAACTAGTTGAAAGCAGAATAATCGCTCAAAGCCTACTGATTAATCATTGAAATAATCAATGACTAATCGATAAATCGGTCTAAAAATCGATAGATTAATCTATTACCAAAATAATCGTTTGTTGTAGCCCAACTTGCTGCAAGAAAATCTCAGACCAGAAAGTGCCATTCAGGTGCAGGAATCTCCAGTGATGCCCGCCCAAGAGTCTCCTGAGGATGACAGAAAAAAAGGGCTCATCCTTTAGAGTCTCGCAGCTCACCGGCATATCTTTTTGACTGTTGTTGACCGTGACATGACGAAGTTGACAGAGATAAATGTAGCCCTTAGTATTCACTGACTAAATAGAGTATTGGCAGTAGTGGGTTACATAAACAAACCTGGACGAGGCTTGTTTTGCTTCCACGCACAGTGAGGAGGATGTTAAGATAAATACAAAATTCTCCAAAGCTTACTGTTAAAAAAACTGCAACAAATCTCAAAAAAAACATCAGACACCATCCACATGCCAACAAGCTCTTTGGGAGACATGCTGTGGAGTGAGCTGAGGAGTAGGGAGCGAATGAGAGGGTGCCCATTGCACCTCCCCTTTACTAAGAAATCAAAAGCTCAAAGAGTATCTCTTGGCCCCATTGCTTATTTCCCAGCTCCAGAATGAGTCAATCAGCCA
Organism: Danionella cerebrum; assembly: GCA_007224835.1. Lineage (NCBI taxonomy): Eukaryota > Metazoa > Chordata > Actinopteri > Cypriniformes > Danionidae > Danionella > Danionella cerebrum. The sequence goes on along the minus strand of SRMA01027283.1, from coordinate 31,123 downwards.
TCTCCCTGCTTTTCCAGCTACCTCACTGAGGGTCTCGACAATGGTCTAAGGCCTGGGATTTGTGGCGAAATCTCTTCTAGTCGTTTCACAAAGAAAGTAAGGTCAGTGCTAGGCGAACCAGAAACTGTAGACAATTTGACATCTAATTTATTTTCTGATAAAAAACAGCTAGTTATTGTTGTCTCTTCTCTACATAACTATAGCACCCCCAGCATCAACTGCCTAATTTCCACAGACAAAGCTATCATATCAACTAGACTACTAAACTAGTAAAAAGTGTATGGCTTGCAAAACTAGACTTGACTTCAGAATCTGCCATTCTGAATCTCTCAGACTCGGACACACTCCCGAGGCCTGCCTTAATGAAAGAGTTTTGGATCTCATGTCTCAATTAGTGGAATGGCATTCCAATCTTTTAAGCTTAGACCCTGCCCCATCGACAGAGGTCTAGATACTGAAAGCTCACTCCATAGGTTTTGGGGGGTTACCAGTCAGGCAGATGGTTCACTTTTACATGCTTGAGGCTAACCATATTTAGCCTCATGTCCTCTCTTACTTGGTTTTCAAATGCTGTAAGCGCACTTCTGAGTTTCACATTGTAGCTCATGTCTACTACATAATTCCCAGCCCAAGCAAAAGAGCACTTACACAATTCTTGATGCCAAGGGAAGTCTCCCGGTCTCTCATCTGCCAGAGTAGTTTTCTGGCGATTCAGCATCTGGCAGCTGCCATTGCATTGTTTGGAGGCAAACTTGGCTGCATCTGAGGACTGCTAGCTTCGCACATTTGTATCAGACAGGTCCTGATTCGAACTAGTGAGTCATATTTTAATTCAGATGAGAGCACAATTGTTTTGTATCAGAAGCCTTTTCAAAGCATTAATACATGATTAGTTACAATATCGGAAGCTGATGCCTCTCAAAGTTTATTTACAGAGTCAAGAAGTAGGATTGTCAAGCAAAGGTGAGCTTTATGAGGAGTTTTATTTATTTATACAACTGAAACTACCAGCACCTGGTTTAATAGCCATAATAATTAGGACTATTTTCTGCTTTGTGGAGATTTCAATATTGTGGTTATTAGTCTCTCACCTTACACATAAGAAGGGGCATATACTGGATCTTTTATAATGGTATTTCCACTGCTTCCCTCACTGTTAGTGACCTCTGCATTTCTGATCACTCTTTTATTAACTGTGTTGCATCGCTACCTAAGCCAATGCAGGCATTTTCACAAAGAAACAGACTTTTTAAAGAGGACTCAGATATGTTATTTGTAATTTTGAGGGGTGTTTGGGCATTTATCCTGATGACCTTCTGGATTCTTCTTTTTCTAAGGGTCTTGACATCGCTGCTCATTTAAGATTGTCAAGGAGGGTCACTGAGGTGCCCCCTTGAATGGCTGACCACTTGACACTCCTGAGACGAAAGTGCCACCAAGCAGAGCAGCGCTGGAAAAAGGACAGGCTACAGATTTTTAAAGACATTTACAAACAGACTTTATTGAATTATCAGGCTGCCGTGAAGTCTCAGAAGAGTGCCTGATTATCCAATTTGGTCAATGTGGTGGTTTTCAGGCCTGCTATTTTATTTAAGGCTATCTCCATGGTACTCAATCCTGTCACCAGGGTGGCCATTCACCCTACTTTGTCCTGTGAAATGTTTTTCAGTAATTTTTACAATAAGATTACAAGGAACAACTTTTTAATCTTTCACCTTTACCTCCTCTACCTGTTGTCCAATGCACTAGAATTGTTGAGCAGATGCGGGCTTCCCACTGCCCCTGGATGTCATACTGGCCTCTTTTTTTAAAACGCATTTTCACAGCAATAGTGCCTCAGATTGTTGACCTGTTAAATTTGTGTCTGTCCCAAGGACCTACTGTCTTTAAGAAAGCGGTGGTCTCAAATTTACTAAAAAAGCTTTCCCTGGACCCTGCTTTGCTTGTCAGTTATAGACCAAATGATGAATAGAAATGAGTCCATGATCAGCCTCCTATGGGCTGTGCGACAGGTTTCCATCTGGGTTTCAAACACGACACAGTACAGAGTCCGCCTTTCTTAAGGTGCAAAATGACATCTTGATGGCCTTTGATGGTCGTAGATCAGCTGCACTTTTATTACTGGATCTTACAGCTGCATTTTTACTGTTAACCACACTATCCTTCTGGACCACTTTGAGAGAGTGGGTCTAGGTGGTACTGTTTTGAAGTGGTTTAATTCTTATTTTAATGAGCAGTCCTGTGCTGTTCAGTGGAATGGCTGCACATCAGACTGTGGAGTTCCGCAAGGTCCAATTTTAGGCCCCTTACTTTTTGCCTTTTATTTATTTCCTCTCTCTCTGAGATCTTAAATCTAATGTGTCTTATCATCTGTATGCAGATGACTTATGTCCCAATAGACCATTTTGCTTGCAGCCCATGTGACACCCTACTGGAATGTGTCTTCGAAGTTAAGATGTGGCTAGCCAGTAATCTTCTCCATTTGAACCAGGACAAATGTGAGTTTATTGTGTTGGAGACAGGGGAGCCTTTGAAGTTTGCAATGCCGTTTAAAGAAAACTATGGTCCGAAATCTCAGGGTTCTTTTCGACCGTGAGCTTAGGTTTACGGACCAAGTCAACAGCATAGTGCGAGCTTCGTCTTTCAAGTTAAATCAGCTCAGGAAAGTTAGCTTTGGAGCATGTGATTCATGATCTAATTAGCTCAACACTTACTGCAACGCATTGTATGTTCGCTCCCGGCTAGATTGCAGATAGTCCAAAATGCAGCAGCCCGGGTTTTAACCCACTCAAAGAAACACGGTCACATATCACGTTTACACTGGCTTGGCTTCCAGTTGAGTTTCGTATACAAATACAAAGCCAAGTCATTTGTTTTTAATGCAGTTCAAGGCACATCTCCCTCACATATCAGGGACCTAAATTAATGTTCATACGCCTGCACGCTCTCTGCAGTCAGCAAGCCAACTGCATCTCAGTGTAGCGATTGTGAATACAAAGCATTGGTGCGCCCCTGCTGTGGAACTGTGCTACGTCCTCTCAGATCTGAAAGCAGGTTTTTTAAAGCAGTGTTTGGTGTGTAAAGCAGTGTTTTTGCTTAGTGCATATTTATTATATGTGTGGTTTGAGTTTGACTGTGTGTTTTTGCTGTACTTTGTTATTCGCGACTTATTTTACTATGTGCAGTGCCCAGGGCAAACTTTGTGTTGTAGTGTGGCGCTCTTTACAAATAAATTTGGATTGATTAATTGAATTATAATAATAATAATAATAATCCCTTCCATTTACATCAAGGTTTTCCAGACACTCAAAGACGCTTTACAGTTTTTAGAGCATTATTCATTCACTCCACCAGGTGTTGACAGAACGTCGCTGCCATTTCTCGCCTACGGCCTCGACCAACACCAGCAATACGCCACATGCTGCCATGCAATAACTGTATTTGATTGTCCAGTAAATGACTCAATTGTCAAGAGGAAGACAGGGAACTGCAGAATGTCCAAATGAGTAAAAACGAAGTCCATGGCACAATGCCGCAAAAGGAGCCCAACAAAGACCTGAGGACATTAACACACTTTTCAGAAGGCCGGTGTGTTTTTGTCAAACATTGTGTTTTATCTTAAAATGGAAACAAATTAAAGGTTAAGACTTTATATTTGTTATGTACACATGTACATTCAAACTGATCTCAGATGAAATAAGTTTTTGCTATTCTACTTTTTAGTCAGTTTAATGAGCTTAAATTCAATCTGTACTCTCCGTTTAGGTACGGCTGACACGTGTGGGCTCACGCACAGCTCTCCTGCCACGAGACCCTCAGGTGAAACCCCCAGCTACACGGGACCTGGTCTACCTGGCTCCATCTCCAGACTTCTGCCTTCTGGACCCAGACAATGGCATTCCTGGCACTGCAGGGCGGCGTTGTAATGGCAAGTTTAGACATCAGGCATTAAAACGCACCGTCAGTGTATGAAGTGATTCTTATTGTTGAAATTCACCAGGAACCTCACGCTTGGCCCCTGACGGATGTGAACTGTTGTGCTGTGGCCCAGGCTTCAGAGCGGGGCGGGCGGAGGTGGTTCAGCGCTGCTCCTGCAAGTTCTCCTGGTGCTGCTCGGTGCGTTGCCAGCAGTGCAAGAACACAGTGCTCATACATACCTGCCGCGAATGAGGAGCACCTCGGCTCAAGCCAAGAATAACTCAGCACCATCTGGAACATGTTTGTCCTTTTGGGTGGCATAGAATTTCTTTCAAATGTCGCTTTACAAATGTTTGTTTTTTTCTCGTCAAAAACAGTTTGAAAGCAGTAAACAATATTTTCTTTTATGCTCAAAATTCTTCAGCTGACTAATCTGGACTGACAAAGCTATTGTGGCTGAGAGGAATCGCGGAAACACAGCAGAGGTAGAATCGTAGTTGAGTTGGGGAAGCCGTAGAATTAAATACGAGAGCAGTTGCTTTGCAGTTTTCTGTATTTATTTATTTGGGTTTATCTTCGGAAAGAAAGTTACTCTCACTGGCTTCGGCGCACTTGTTTTCATTTATCATTCACACCTATTTAGAATATCACACCAGTCTACATAGCATTACTTGATCAAACCATTAATACAAGTCAGTAGGTACCTACTACCAGCTTGAGAATGTACAGACGCTTGAAATAAGGGTTTTCTTCAAATGAAACAAAATGGGCTTAGATTTAGTAAAAATGTAACAGTATGAGAAACATGAACTTGAGCATGTGCATGAACACATGCTTAGATGACACCTACCGCACCTACCTAAGGTTGCCAGCGGGTGGAGAAGGCATTGTGAATCTGATTGATAAATACCGTAGATTATTGCTATCGAATGACTTGGTGGTATCTAAAGAGGTTGATGTCAAAACATGTTACGTCTTTATAATAAGTAGTATTTTGTTATTAAATGTATGATAATAAATTTGGGAGAAATGGAACACTCAAACATCCAGATTCTTCTGAAATCAAAACATCTATAAAATGGCTACTATTTGTTACCCTTTTCTACCTCCAGTCTGCACTGGAGCAGTTTGCAGCCCAATGCGAAACAGCTGGGTTTAGAATCAGCACCTCCAAATCCAATAGTTCTTAGTCAGAAAGGGCTGGTGAAGTGAAGAGTTCTAGTACTGTATCTTGGGGGACTATAGAACGATATGTTGACCGGCGGATTGGAGCAGCCTCTGCAGTAATGCGGACGATGGACTGATAGAGGTGAAGGAAGAGCTGAGCTGCAAGCGGTAACTCTCCATTTACCAGTCCATCTACGTTTCTACCCTCAGCTATATGCCCATGAATGAGATCCTGCATGCAGGCGGCTGAAATGAGCTTCCTCTGCAGGGTGGCTGGACGCTCACTTAGAGACAGAGTGAGAAGCTCAGTCACCCAGGAGGAGCTCAGAGTAGAGCCATTCCTCCACATCTCGAGAAGCCAGCTGACGTGGTTGAGGCATCTGTGTTGGATGGTGATCATAGATGTATTGTAACTTAATTCAAAAGAAATGTAACATGTCAAGTGTTGGTGGCGTAGCTGCAGTCCAAGCAGTAGACTGGGGTTCGATTCCCAGTCAATGGCTTGAAAATGCTTCATTTATGCGGCCCCAGTGATCCAGTGGGTAACACTTCCAGTTAGAAGGTTGGCTGGAAGGAATTTGATTGTTCTCCCCGTGCTTGCGTGGGTTTCCTTCAGGTACTAAACTCCCCCACAATCCCAAAAAAAGTTAAAGTGAACAATCTAAATCACGTGTGAGTATTGCACCCCCGCCTCCCGTCTGAAGTGCACCAGCAGACCCCTGTGACTCAAAAGGAACCACGCGGGTAAGAAGATGAAGAAGAAAAACCTAATAATAAACAGAGAAACTACCAAATCTTTTAATATAATGGAAACAGATACAAGGAGGTGGAGCTTCCTTTCCATCTGTGTGGAAATCTACATTACTTTCAACTTGTATTTCTTCAAAAACAGTCACATGATCAAACTGCGCATGAAGTTTGGCAACGGAAGCAATAGTGTTCCCCGGTCATTGAAACGCGGTAGCAAGCTCACAATACTTCTTCCCACCATCATTTGTCTGGTTACGGTTGCTCCGATAAGCTGCAGTTTAGAGAATTCCAACTGGATCACAGGGAACAGTTCACAACCCCTCTGAAGCACTCCTATGATGCAAGAGCAATGTTTTTATGAAAAGTGTGAGTGCTTACATTTATCCCGTTTGTTTATGTTCCGTAAAAGAACAATGAGACCTGTCCCCTGTAACATCTACCCATCCCTGAGCTCGGCTCATTGTCCATCATTGTCAGCATGAATACAAGGCTCTAGTGGGAAGAAACCTCAAGAAAAGGTACACAACCATAGCATTGATGATATGCAACTCATGCCAAGATATTTTATCATTTAAGTCAAAAATTGGGCTGAAAAATAATCTTGAATCCCTCATATTGTTTTCTTGAAGCCCTCATCACCAGTAGAAATTAAAGTTAAATTACAATACTGGTCAGATAATAACTCCAACACATCCTTACTGTTTTCCTTCTCGCCAGAGCTTCTAGTTCATTATTAAAATGAAATTACACATAGTGTGTATTAGCCCCACTCCCTTCTGGTATTGTACGTGACTTAGAAATATTAAGCAACACATCCCTGAATCTGTATTCACACAGTATTAACATGTACTTAAAGCTCGTTTTTGTACAAAACAATTCACTTGCTGTTAGTTTTGGAAACTCTTGGTCACTTGCGTCATTAAAATTTTAATCAAAACAGTTCGAAATAGCACCAAAACAATGGCATTTTTCATGTGACCACTATGATACATAGATGTGTTCCCTCCATATGTGCCAATTTACTGCGAGATATAACAACTTCCTGCTTGATGAAACATCGGCCAAGCACGAACCCTTTATTTAGCATTGCAGAGGCCTTTAGATATGCATTTGGCAGACGCTTGTCTCCAAAGCAACCTACATTTGAATGAATAAACGTATTTATATTTTTGGTCAGTTCTTGCTTTCCTTCTCATGAACCCATACAAATTTTGCGTTTTTGTTTTTTTTTGCAAAGCTCTACCACATGAGCCACAGGAAAGCTGCCAGAGTTAATTATAAAATTAAAATTCCTGTGGATTTTGGAAACTCCCTCCAATGGACTCGCCGTAGATTGCGATATAGATATATGTTCAGATACACACGGCAAAGTTGAAACCTAGCGGATTTTGCATAGCTGAGTAATTAGCTACTTCCTGTTTGTGTCAAAGTGTAGAATATTGACAGAAGGTATGCGCACATAGTCTTAAGAGAAGACTACACATGCGTGTCCAATTTCGTTTGGCTACAACAAATTGAACGCAATGAGCTGAAAAGAGCGCTATAGAGCCACTTTCCCACGCCCACTTTTCAAACCACAATCATACACATACACAACTATTTCAGACGCATGTGTGGAACATGAGCGAACATAGGGCCTCACAGAAGCCGTGATACAATAATGCAATTACACGAGGCAACTGTGGTGCTCTCAAGCCCTAATCACATCGTGTCTGAATAGAGGGTCTGCACAAACATCCCGGTCCCAGAAATCACAACAGTCACCAAAATAGTTTTGTGGTTGGGATACAAGGATTATTCCTTAAACAATATATCACATCAATGCTTCTTAAATGTTGAGGAAAAAAATTATTAATATACAAAAGGCAAAAAGTCTCTTGCTCACATTGGAATTAACAAGTGACCTCTGCTCATTCCCCTCCCAGTTTAACTAATAATTGATTGGCATAAACGCCATCTTGCTGCACTTTCATCTCCACATGTTCAGAAAACTGTGCCAACACATCACATCAGGCAGCTCACATCCTGCACTGAAATCTTTCATGGCGCAGACATGAACACTAGTTACAACTTTGTTGTTACGTGATTTCTACGGTATGAATGGTGATTTGCTGAACAAAAACAAGCATTCGATGGTAAATGTACCGTATCGTGGAAGGTTGAAGTATTTCGATTTATAGAATATTGTTCAAAATAATAGCAGTACATTGTGACTAACCACAATAATCAATGTTTTTAATCGCCCACATGCAAATAAGTTACCAGCAGGTGCAGTAGACTGTGCCATCACTGAAGTCAGTTTTGTTAAAAAAAAGGTGTATGTAAAAGGTTTGAATCAAGTTTAAACCAGCACCAGTTGAACAGGCATTTGAATACGAAAAAGTGCCTGGTAAAGTTGGCCCTTTAACAAAGAGACTGAACCTAGTGACACTTTTGAAAAGGCTTTGATCAAACTAAACAGAAATGAGCATGACACGTCTGAACCGATTTTATTACAAATATAGTGATAATCCAAACACCGCCGCACTTGACTAATAAAAAGCCATCATCTTCCATTTCACACGACTGTTATCGGTTAATCCAACTCAATTTACTATTTTATTCATAAATCACAATCAAATGGTACTCTAGCAAAAACAAAATGATCAAAAAAAAAAAACCTCAAGTTTCATTGAGACACCTCTAAATGCAATCCCCCAAGAAAAAAAAAAACATTAAAACACTTAGTACAGTGAAAAAATAAAATAAGTTCAGTTTTACAAATGGCCAGCAGAAGGCACTGCAAGCTCAAGAGTAAATGCACTTAGAGAGATTCAAGGATTATGAACCACAGAAGAAGGAACAACGCTCCGTTGGCTCTGAACACTCTAAGATCCTAGAAAACAATGACGGCGAGGAGGCCAAACAGGAATCATGGCTACGACACTCGGATCGATCCACCATTGAAACGTTTCAAAGGTTAAAAGGTCTAAAATGCTGTTTCTTTTTTGTAAATAGCATCATCAGTGATTAGAGCTATGCCAGATCCAGTCCGGTTATCTATAATCACCTGCCCAGAGGTGTGTGAGAGCTAAAGCATCTAGAAAAGGCGAAATCACAACAGTAAAAATCCGAAAGCTGTAACACTAAACCTTCTGATGTGAAAACGAGGAGATTCGAGAACACTTTCATCAGCCGGCAGCAAACACCGCTATGAAATGTGTCGTCGACACTTATAATCTCATTGTGTTTGCAAGCTCTCTTTTAATCGAAACTCAGTTTGAACGCCGGGATTAGTTCCAGGCTTTTCAGATTTCTTCTGTTGCTCTAGAAACATTACGAAAGGCACAGTGCGCGTTTAATTGTCTCCAATACCATTTTCTTTCCAAATTTCTCTTTGTTCCCATGATTTCTCCCAATTACAACTCTCTCCACCCTGATGCCTGACACCCCCCTCCCCCCGTGTTTCTTTCTCTCTGCTGGTTGGAGCGATTGCTTGTGTTCCTACAAGAGGATGCAGCGTTTCTTGGGTTTGGTCTCAGGAGGTTCAAGAGCGGCGAGTATTGCCTCGTCGAAGACATTCTTCAGGCCTCTCTGTGAGAACAAGAGAGAGAAGGTCACGTAAGTTTGATAAGCGAGGATCAGGGCGTGGCATCATGGGTGTTTTCGGCTCTGCACGTAACCTGTGTGAGGGCGGAACACTCCACGTATTTCACAGCTCGGAGGTCTCTGGCCAGCTTCTCGCCGCTCTCGGGCGAAATGGGCCGCTGCTTGTTTTTGGCGAGCTTTTCCACAGTGTTGCTATCGTCCCTCAAGTCCACCTGTGTGCCCACCAGAAGGAAGGGAGTGCGCGGACAGTGGTGAGAGATCTCTGGTACCCACTGGACAGAGAAAAGGAATCATGCAAACAAACAATCAATCATATAGTACCGAAGAACATATTTATTTTCCACAAGCTACATTCGATTCTTTAGAGCAGGGGTGCTCATTATGTAGATCGCGGCGTGAACTTGAAACAATATCAGCCGATCATCCATCCCGTCACAGTTAGCTGCAGATTCACGGATTCGGTTTTCTCTGCTCAATAGCTTGAGACCAGAATGTTCTTAGTAAACAAATAATACCTATTTTTAATCTGTGTTATGTAGCGGACGAACTAGAAAATGTTTTTTTTTTTTTATCAAAACAAGTTTCCCTCGGCATTCGCAGAAACACATTACCGTCTATGAGCAACCCGCTGACATGGAATCACTTAGGGACCGTTTGCAAATTACCAGATCCTAAATATGTTTTACCCAGAATATGCTTCATAACTTCATTCTAAATTGCTCTATTACAACCAAAATCAAGAAACATGCCACTCCTCACCTGCGTATCGTACTGTACTTTCAATAAATATGTGAAAATTTATTAGAGCATCATTTTTATTCTTGATTATTTGGAGCTCAATTGTTCCCATAAAAATCACTCTATTACCACCAAATTCAGGTCACACACAACTGTTCTAATGATTCAATTCAGTGCAAGTCATCAAATTAAACTCACGTTATTACAAAAAATGTAAATAATTAATTATTATGTGTGTTTTGTCAATTCTCAATAAAGTTGAAAATAGTTGTTTGTTGATTGATGTTTTACATTTTTGTAGCGGGTAGATCACTTTGACTTGGTCATTTTAAAAGTAGCTGCAAGCTGAAAAAGTGTGAGCACCCCTGCTTTAGAGCATTTATAAAAGTCTGGAGTAAACAAAGGTTCCATTTCTCAACATCAGTGTCAAACAGAAAAACGCCATTCAAGAAAAACACTTAGTCACAAGACAACCGTGATCGTTTCCACGGCGTGACACAAATCCAACTCAATCTGTTAAACAATGGCTTCAACAGAACTGGGGACAACTGCGAGAGTGGTATTGTGTGGTCAGAAGAGCAGAAATATTCCTGTGAGATCACAAGATAATCACCTACTGCGGCACAGCGTAATCTCACGCTTAGAGTATCATATATAGAGTATCATCAGTGATGCTGCAACCGTTAAAAAGAACACTTCAGTGTTATATTCAGAATACCAACTTAGCTGAACTTCCAGAACACAGGACAAATCAGAGAGAGCTGTTGGATGTGTAGGATTACAAATGAAACATCTTTGGTAAGCTTTGCTTTTCCTACATAACTATTTATCAATCGCCACTATTTCACTTTGTATTTGGTATTTATAGGGGGCGGGGTATTATATGTTTTTCAGGCATACCATGTTGTTTTATAGCACACTCAAGAAACAATTTTACCTACAGTTGGATTGTAATCACTGTATTTGTCATAAACAACCTCATAGAAATTTGACTTGGCATCTTGGCTGCGCGTAACGCCCTGATATTCACCTGTCTCTTTAAGAGCCCCCTCCTTTTTTTTCCGAGATGCCCCTTTCAGTGCGTCATACTCCATGCGCACTGCCACTATTTGTTTTCATTTTCAGAGTGCCGCTACATTTTCATAGTAAAAAAATTAAAAATGTGTTTTTTTGCAAAGTGGTATTAGAGAATATTGTACAAGCCTATGCTCACGATCCTATGTCGGACCCAGAAAGTGAGTTTTCGGCAGAACCGGAGCAAGTACAAGTATCCTCTTGTAAATTTACACCATTTTGTGGCTACATTTTACTAGGAAATTAAAAAAATGCATCATAATGAAACTATGTTTTGCTATGAAATAATTTATAAGCTTTTTAACCATTTTTGACGAAGCGTGTCATCCTTGGGAAGCATAAAGAGAGGGCTCTTTCCTTGGCATCCAAACATACATCTCCTTGTAGAAGTCATTTTGTAATCCGGAGAACTATAGAGAAAAGCACTCTGAACAAGGAGCTTCGTTAACTCGACGTGAGACCAGCTGTTGCTAACAGTAGCTCCCTCAGCCGTAGACGCGAGTCTTTGCCAGAGCTGGAGGGGGAGGAGCGGTGCAGCAGCAGATAGGGGACAGAGGCGGAGCTACGCAAAAGGGCCTGGGCTTCGGAGGACAGAGTGTTTTAGCACTCCACAATGTCTACTGCAGGAGATTGAAGGATTACTCAAATATGCATAATTTGCATAATACCCCCCCCCCCCCTTAAGATTCGTCCCTCAATGATTGTGATTAAAAGAGAATTGCTTATTAAAATAGATTAAGATTTTTACACAATACCAGCCAGTGTGCTTTGTCTTTGTCTTTGGGGGCTGGTGGATTTTCTGGGTTCAGTAGGTGTTACTTGATTTACAATCTTCTGTTATCTGATCATGCTCTGAGCAGACCACCACTCTGCCCCAAAGTGTGTAAGATACAAACAAAGAATGTTTTGGCTGCAGCTTTAGACATTAAACTTGTTCTGTTTCCCCAAAGTCTCCTGGTCTTTGATCCTGAGTTTCCTAGAGTTGTTATAAAAATTCAGGTCAATAATAAAAAGCAAACCCTACCTTCTCCTTCACATTTTCAAAGGAGGAAGGAGAAACCACAGAGAAGCAAACCAGGAAGACATCTGTTTGAGGATAGCTGAGGGGTCGCAGTCTGTCGTAATCCTCTTGACCTAATGAAGACAAAAAAATAAAACTCAAAACTGTTGTCAACATCCACATGAGAAAATGTAAACCAACCCTCGTGTCTCTATGATTTTCCTAAGCTTAGGTAGGGCCATAGTTTATCGGTTGCTATGTAGTGGTCAATTACATAATATAATGTTCCCCATGTCAATAGAGTAAAATAACACAACCCCAATGTCTCTACGGTTTTCCTATGCTGAGATAGAGACATGTCATATCGGTTGCTATGGAAGAATCCGTGATTTCGTGTCATATCTGCTTACAGATTAATATAAACCAAGGTGGGGCTTGGTAAATGTATGCTAATTCACAAGCAATGATTGGCTTGCTTAGTGATTAAGATCCATCAAGTGCTTATTCCAAACATAAGCACGTCTGACAACGGCAGCCAATGAGATTCAATACATTTCAATGGCAGAAAGAACTAAGTAAGTATTGGAAAGTTAGTCAAGCTGTGATTAAAACCAAAAGATTTATGGCGAGCTAGAAATAGCCATCGATTGACTTTTATGAACTGCATAATTTAAAAACAGCACCAACTGAAAGAGGCCAAAAATCCCTCCGATCTAGAAACAAAATGTGTTTGTAAAGGTGAATGTTAAGTTAAGAAAATTATCAACAAGAATGAGCTCACATTACGTTACAGTGGGAGCTTGCTAGGTTGTATTTTTACAACAATTTTGATGAAACGACTTTTGTCCAGTTTGTGTCAGATCAGTCTACCCTGTCATCTCTTGTTCCAGTTGTGTACACTGACTCTTATTACTGAGTACATCTCACACTATTGGGGGGGCTGAACCCCCTTTGACAGCTCTTCAGTTAGAAGCACACAATTGCGGAGCGCTACAACTATAAAACTTAGCTCTTATTTTAATTCTTCTATTGCGAGATACAAATTAAGAGTTTGGTTCCCAGCCACAATAAATGCCTGTCAATCTTCACTGTTGCCCTCAATTCAAAGTCCTGCTATCATTTTTGTTTATTTCCTCTCAAAGGGAAATAAGCTTCAGCTTGTATTTCCTGCATATCACAACAAATCCATTCGACCAATCTACGGCACCCTTTTTGATCACATGACTAGAGCTTCACTGCAGTTCAGTGTTTCATGTTATTAGTGATAGAACATGAGTAATTTCAATGAGCCTGAGCTCATTCTTCTAAGGAGGAATCAAAAGCATTTAAAGAAAACAATGTTAAAGATGAGAAGTGCAAGGAACGCACCAAACCGTGAGCTTTGTGTACCACTGCATTCCCACTTATGAGCAACAAGCTGCAACATTCTCTGCCCTGCGACGTTTCTTTCCATGAGGAACAAACTGTCCATGGGTCACTTTGTTTAGGATCAGGTTTTATCATCAGACTCGGGCGAAAAACTAGACATCATGACATGCTTTATTGTCTAAATAATTCTCAAATGTGCATTTTCCACACATTTCCATTTGTTTGCTTTAATTCCATTGACTGGGAAGTGGATAAGCTGATGGCACACAGCATGAGCTGCAGAACTGAGAGAAGCTTTGTCTCTCATAAGGTCAGCGCTGGGACAAGATCTCCAGACAGCAATAATTTGATTTCAATTGCAGTACAACGAGAACAACTGATATGGAAGACATTCAAAATCCGCAAAATGCTAGTTTTACAAGAATAAACATTACCGTTACACAACAGACTCATGCACAGACTCAACATTTTCAAACGTTTTCATGTTTAAAAAATTTAAAACTACCCAGAGTTCATAACCATTGCGCTGGTTATATAGCTTTATAGGGATGCCCCAATTCATAGGGGTATATTTTCAGCTTTTCTCCATTTCAAGGATTAAAGGCCTTTACACACCTACATATCTGCAGCACTGCAGCAGATGAACTGCAGAGGCTGCATCGTCAGCTCTCTGCATCAATTCTTTTAAAAATGAAAGCACAGGCCCTCTCCTGAACACTAGATGACTTCGTTGAACTGCAATTCACTCCAACCCACACGATGGTTCAGAAGCCATTCACATTGTGTGAGGCGCATTTATAGAGAAGGAGAAGAGGATGAGCGGTCACTCATCTGTAAAAATGAACCGAAACTATTCGTTTTTCTGAATTTCTTTATGAAACCGGTTTCAGACATACGATTTTAGCCGAAATTCCTTCATGCGTGTGACAATTGCACAGTGTGAAGTACTACTGATTCGCTCTACGAGAGTCACAGGCTATATAGATCTGGAGCTGTTGGTGGGCAACAATCGAGCAGTGTGAATTTTCTGACTGAAAAAAACGTATGTGTTTATCTGCAGTCGATGAGAGAGATACATCCAGGGCAATGTGAAGTTGTGGATGAAAAGCAAAGACATAGACGGCAATATAAACAGTGGTTTCGGTTCAAAAGTGGCTTCTTTTGGTTCATTTGGACCCAATCAATAATAATAAAAAAAAGAGAGACACAGTTTGAGAACATGGACAGAGTTCTCTGGGATTCTGTCTAATGTCATGCCGTGTGAAATCCTCTGCCGCTGATCTCTCGTTCAGAGTGAATTTAGCGACGACTGGATGCTGCTCCAGATTCAGCTTTATTTCCGCTTGCCCATCTGGGAGTACAGCTCCTCCCGGCTGAAGACATGTGACCAAAAGAGCCAATCACAGTGATTTGACGCAGAGCTTCAAAAAACGTATTGCTGCGTTTCTTGAAAACAGATGCATTGGTGTAATACGTTTTTTATGGCTGGTGTGTAAGGTCACATTAGAGCCTGTGTGATTAAGATTAAAGATCCAATGCATGCAGCGCCAGCATACAGCAGATGCATAGGTGTATTAAGACCTTTAAGGTGCAATTACAGTCCCTTGTCAAACAATGAAACGCTGCTGCATAGCTTGACGTGAACCTAGCTAAAATGCTACAGGTCCATAGGCTCTGTGATCTACACCTCAGACTAGCATTTATGACATCCTATCACAGGCTGGTTATGAACAGAGTAACACAAAATGCTCAAAAAAACTAAACACAAAAAGGAGAGCACAAACCCAGCTTATGGTGAAGGCTAGGGGTATGACTAAGTGAGAAAAGGAACTCAGCCTAAATCACCTGCTGTGTCGAAAAGTCCCAGAGTGTATGGTTCCCCTCCAATCATCACAGTGACAGCATAGTTATCAAATACCTGCAATCAAAAAAAACAAAAACAAAAAAAAAAACACTGATTAATTCAAATATAGATTTTACAAAGGACGTCACATTTTAGCTAATACTTAATCCCAAAACCCTACTGAGCTTGGCTACATCTGAAATTAACCACTAAATGCACTCATGATGCATAGTACACAACATATTTTAAAAGAAACCGCAAGGAAAACTTTCTGTGCTCAAACGGTCAAAATAAAGGTACAGCAATAAAGCTTAAAACATTAAAGCTCCATGGTCCAGCATGAGTGTGTAACATCCTCCTCTCACTAGAGGCAGTGTTCATGTACTCAGAGTATGTGAAACTAGTGAGAAGGAGATCTCACCACTAGTACACGGTTTTACAACATCCCTTTCGTCTCTCATTTAAAACTTTACTGCTGTTGTTGTTGCACTTGTCTTGTAGCTCCTACACGACCCTCATAACACATTGTGATCTAATAGATCGCAATTTATTGTGTAATGTAAATGCGCATCAAAACCAAAACACCAAATTGAGGCACGATATTAAATATTTTGGCTGTAGTTCCAGGTTTAGCATCAATGCCATGGTTGTTTACCTACACTTCCTGTTTTCTTCCCACCGGAACCTTTCTGTGATATCAGTGGTGTGGTATACCATAAAGAAAACACGACCCATGAATATAGAACCATGAAGACGGTCAATTCAGTCATATTTTCATTTTTCTTTCACAGTCTAACAATGTCTACGATCATTCTGAGCGAGCAGAGCCTGAAAATGCATTCTTCAGCCAAAAGCTCTAGCATGTAAACGAGCCCACTAGCTCCCCCAGTGACGGCATTTTTTTTGGCAGGTGGCCCATTTTAATCTTGAGCAAACAATGCCATTGGAAAATATTTTTTATTTGTTTTTTGTAAATCAAAAACGCAACTTTAATAACGTACTTTTATTATTTTGTGCCTTTGATTAGCAGTAGCTGTTTCTGATCTTCAATAGCGTTGCAAAGATGATTTGTGTTCTAAAGGTTTGCCGTACTTTTGTGGTACTTTTCACATTTAGAATGAACAAGGTTCTAAAAGCAGAAAAAACTGTGCCAAAATGATATTTTTTTTCAGATTGTAAAGAAAAGTATGAAACAACCTGTTGACCACAGACTGCTCAGATTTAGCCTGTGGTTTTGTTGAAGACACCATCTGATACGAGGCAGCTTTACCATCATTAAATAGTATTGGGAAGAAGATCAGATATATGCGACTTGTTGGCTAAAGGTATCATATATATATATATTAGGGGTGTAACGGTACACTAAAATTGTATTCGGTTCGGTACAGTGTCTTGGAGAGCTCGGTTTGGTTAATTTTCAGTACAAAACAATAAGAGCTTACAAAATCTTTATTTTGAAAAGCTGCCAATACACAGTAGAATTCTTGCATAAAATAAATAAAAGTGACACATTTGGGTGATATTTAAATAAATAAATTGCACTCTTTATAAAGAAATACACATTTTTTTAATAAAAAAAATTTTAATACTGCAACTAGTTAGGACCTGAAAACTTTTAACGCTAGCAACAGCTTCAGCTTGTAACTCAACAAAACTATTCAAGTTTTAAGTTTTTGGCTAAAAAGATTAACCTATCCACATTTTCTGAAGAGAGCACAGATCTGGTTGCAGTGACAATATCTCCAGCAGTAAAAAATGTTAGATGTGTTGTTTATCCACTCGTCTATCCCTGTTCTGTATTTTAACAGAGAAGTCAAAGTGTTCTCAAACAGGAGACTGTAGTGAGGTGGGAGAGTCTTCAAGCTCTGGCTTCTCTTTCGCTGTTGCCATTTCTCACAGCAACTCGTGCAGCGAAACTGTGCGTCACTAAATAGCGTCGGTGCGGAAACTCGCCTAGGAACAATGTTCCGCTGCGCTTAATGTCGCGCTAATAACAAATTTAATGTAAAATTTTAAATAACAAAAGAATGCAATCGCTTAAAGCAAGTTGCTTACAGCAGTGAATATTGTAATAATTTATGAATGTACAGCATTACACAAACTTTAGATGTTTATATTTTATTTGCGTATTCATTAGAATAATTAGCATTTAACGTAAAAAGAAGGATAAACAAAGTAAAAATCGTTGGTATAAAATAAAAAGCTATATAGATCTATTCACATTATGGAAAAAAAACTTGTCCCACAATGGGGAATGTTCATTTTAATAGCTTTAAGAGTCAAAAATAGAAATAAAATGAACCAAAGCATTTCTTTCTCACACCATTCATTATCTTATGCTGATTCTAAACTTATCTTTATTTGTTTCTTACATTTTGAAATGTTGCCAGATTTTCTAAGAATTGTTAGATTATCACCCTCCAAATATCTAGTTTCATAACTGTGTATTTCCCTGGGATATTACTTCTGATGAACTTAAACAAGTGATAAACCAACAATTATTAATGCTGCTTCAAGATATGTTCACTTTCAACTTTCTTTTTGTCTGTAATGCAGCTGATTATTTATTTTTTTCTATTGAATTAGAACAAAACATGTAAACAATGCTTAGAGAGCATTTGTGTGTAATTTGAGTGTAACAAAATCAGAAAACTTAAAGAAAACAACTATTTCAAAAGCTGAAGTGGTTTTCTTATTTTATTTATTAGTTAGAATATTTGTAACTCATTATTTTAACTAGTTGAAAAATCGCTCAAAGCCTACTGATTAATCATTGAAATAATCGATGACTAATCGATTAATCGGTCCAATAATCGATAGATTAATCGATTACCAAAATAATCGTTTGTTGCAGCCCTAAACGGTACGCAAGTGTACCGAACCGAAACGGTTCAATACATCCCCATGAACCGTTACACCCCTAATATTTAGCCAACAATATGTGACATCTGAGGCTAACGGCTGGTTTCACACTGCTGCCATCTTTTTTCCTGCACAAATTAGAGTTTTCACAGATAGTGCGTCTGCTAATCTGTCACAGATGCGTTATGCCTCCGGTGTGGAAATATCATTTATGTGTCGCCTCTAGTGTTCGACGTGCTGCAAGCACAAATGCGATGAACAGCATTTGCCTATTTATTACCCACTTTTAAAAAGAGCTGTTTGTCAAGGACAAACCTTGGGATCGAGTCGCTGAGGATCGAGTCGCTGTTGGCGCTAAAGGCAAGTACTGTGTGTGTTTTTAGCTGCTGCAGACAACATGAGGAAACTGGAAGTTAACTTTACTTCAAAGTAAGAACGGAAGATGGGCTTTTGATATTACCAAAGTTTAACCTCTTAAGCCCGAGAGTCCCCGGTACCGGGGACTTGCCCCCTTGTGCGTTACATTTTCACTCATAGCTCACTAACCCTGAGAATAACCCACACATATTAAATACTGTTGTGTTCAGCGGAAACTCCTCTAAAAACGTATCTAATTCAATTTCATATACGTTAACCACAGCTCGAAACGCCATGCAAATAAACAACAACATGTCCGGAGTATAATTCAAGACCACGTTTTTGTTTATGTGCGATATGTATCCACAATATAAACGGAAACACCCAAACCATGGCATCAAATGAAAGCTAACAACCAGCTGAATCCAGCGATATGCAACTCATTTACATTGCATGAAGTATTTCAGAGCAGGGAGCGAAAGTTCCACGAAAAAACGCCAGCGAAAACCAAGCAAGCATGTAAATCTTGTCTTACCTTTGCCGTTTTTTCAACAAAAAGTTATTTTCATAGCGATAAAAGTCCGTTTGTTGTTATGTCCGGTCGATAGCTTCGCGGAAACTCCATTTTAGATTTTTTTGTTGCTCCGTGGCGTCATGACGTCACCAAATATGGAATGACTCCCCGTGCGTAAGAGGTGGTCTCTCCACGCTGCGCGTCGTGTGATTCGTTGGCGATGCTGTCCGTCTCAAAATGGTTGATCTCATTGGCTTCCTCAGAATCAGAGCTTTCCAGCGATATATAGAGCTCCCGGATTGGACAGATGGTCGGGGGGTAGGGACACGCAGAAGCTCGACGTCAAAGCGTTTGTGAGTGAAAGGTTTCCAAAAGCGCAGCAAGATGGGGTAATTGAGCTTCCACCTCCCTTTTACAGCGTTTCTTTAGGAGTTTTTTTTGCTGAAATCATGTCCCGTAAGCAAGAAAAGAAGACTATGAACGTAGCTGAAGCTTTTGACAAGATTTTTTCCATATTTCAATTATTGTGCCAAATTGTGCCAAACTGTGCCAACATGGATTACGCCTGAACTTTGTTCAATCAAAACCTTTACAGAATATTAGTTTCTTGTAGTATGAACACCAAACTTGCTACAGATGTCCTTGACATGTAGTGGTTACAATTGATTGTGTTTATTTGCTTCGTTATAAGTAAAATAAAGAGATATTGGAGGAAACATGTGTTTTTTTTTTAGGCGGAGTTCATTTTTTGGCCATTCCAACATCAATTACTCTTACCCAGTGTTCTTGACTGTCAAATTAACTCATCCACACCACTCCCCAAGAACCTATCTTCATTTTGATACCAAGATTTGCAGTTTAGGCCTTGTAAAAGCTGAGAAATGCCTTAAAAAGTAAAAGTATAGGATTTTCGCAAAATAGGCCTCAGGGCTTAAGAGGTTAAATTATATCCATACACTGTGTAGATAATGGAAAATGCAATGTAATAGAGAATCTACACTCTGTCGAAACACATGCTGCAAACTGGCTTCATGCAGATGGAACAGACACGCATTTGAGCCTAGCCGAGTGGTGCAATCACTAAAACCAGTGGAAAAGCAGGAACAGTTAATGACCAGAACCCCTTCTACTTTACCGTGGGGACATATTCAGATGGGAATTTGTTGGTTGTGTATGAGATGAGCAGACAGGTCTTTCCAACAGCTCCATCTCCAACCACCACACATTTTATGGTCTGCATCTATCGGGAGAGAAAGAGAATCACATTATTTCAACTAGAGGAGAGTCAGTGGTACAGAAGCCTTAAACGAGGTGATTTGATTTTGAGACAGACAGACAGACAGACAAAGACAGAGAGACAGAGAGAGAGAGAGAGAGACAGAGAGAGAGAGAGAGAGAGAGAGAGAGAGAGGGGAATGCGTCGACAGAACTTGCTTCCGCATATTGACGTCGTTGAGAGGAAGACTCTTGGCCATCATTGTGACATACTTATACTTTTCCATTCTGTTTTTAATTATTATTATTTAACTGTTTTGTTTAAATGTTTGACTTAATTCAAATCAACCCATATAGGTAGACTTTTATTACATTTTGGCGTTATATCTGTTCAAGAAATCACAAAACAAATGTTGCTCCCGACACACAAACAAACTGACGTTAGTTTAAAAAACGACAAAGCGAATATTATTTACCGAGCCGTGTGTTTTATTGAGAATAAATCCAGAAACGCAACTGTGCTTTCTTTCCGAACAAGTTCATGGAGTTAAACGCACACAACTATTTATACGGAAAAATTACAATTAGTCAGTTAGTCAGTTAAGAGTCTGAGGTGAGAACCGAAAGATAAATACACCGATTTCGTATATTTGTTAACGGTAAATAAATCAAAGTTTTGCGTGAGGAAGTGGACTGGATGCTGTTATGCTAAGCTAAAGCGCTAGCATCGTCGAGAGGGCCACAGATCTCTCATTCAGACTTTTCCAACGACAAATCTTTTCCAAACACTAGTTCCATTTCCGAGCGATTTCACTGCTTAAAAGAAGAAAAGTAAGCAAGGGCGTAATAAATGCCTTACCGTTGCTCTCCGGCTGCAAGGCGTTGGTTACGTCCGGGTTTGAGAGATTCGAACTCACTGACGTTGACGTGAATGAAAGCGAAAAGCGTCGGTAATATCCGTCTGCAGACGGCAAACAGAGGCGGAGCTGCGAAGGGGCGTAACTCAGAGTTGGTTAACCAGAGGCAGAGCATGAAGCTGGTGGTACTTAAGCGCAAGTTGATGCTCTCAAAATCCCACAGAGATATCTACTGTAACTAAAAACAACCAGGAGACAACACGACACAAAACACGCAATATTGAGGTAACTGGAAACCACAAATTTAAGACTCCTTTAAGAAAAGGAGTTTTAAAAGAGTCCTTCGAAAAAGCATGTGTGGTTCTGTTTTATGGTCAGGGTTTTATGAGCCGCCATATTCACCACAACAACTCCTTTGAAAATCGTGTGTGTTTTTCAGATGTGGTTCTTTTTAGGGTTATGGCCACTGTTTTATGAGCCGCCATCTTCCCCGCAACATCTCGTTGCAAAATCGCGCGTGGTTTCCTCTCGTGGTTCTGTCGGATTCGGACTACTGCCAGTTACGCCCCCTACTACCAGTTACGCCTCTGCTTTCAATCTGCAGACCGACCCAAGTCGATCCAGCCCCGCCCACACGCCCCGTTCATGCTGCAGTTCCACGTGGTGACCGTCAGGGGCGTTCAAGATGAACAACAGAACAGTGCGTCTGGAAACCATTCACAGAATTTTTTAATAACAGAAATTAAACAAAGAAATAATTCTACACGACGTTATATAAAATGGTCAAAATCTTTCACAGCCTCATTACAATAAGCCTCACGATTGACTTTAGCTTTGTTTGAGGCATCTGTGCAACACCATTTGGAAAGGCATTCACCTAACGAAGCATTGCTGGCAGCTGGTGCATTTCACTAATGTAGAAATTGACATAAGAAATGCATTAATTACCATCATATTTGATTACAGTTTGCCTTTCTGTTCTTGAGAGCAAATATGTTTTTGCTGTTTACAAAAAGTGCTTTAAATTTGACATACAATTCTGAGTCCGCCCTGGGTCTGATTTTGTTGAAATGAGAAAAAGAGTGCAGAATAAAGCCTTGGCTTCACCACATCCAGTTAGCCGTCTTTTTTTTCGGCTTTCTAGCCGAATCTAGGCTTTCTAGATTTTCTAGCTTGCCGGTTCGAGGCTCGTCGGTGACCTTCCTGGAAGGAGTTTGCATGTTCTCCCAGTGCTTGCGTGGGTTTCCTCCAGGTACTCTGGTTTCCCCCACAATCTCAAGAACATGTGGTTAAGTGGATAATCTAAATTCCCCTTGAGAGCTGTAAGTGAATAAATGGGGAATGAATGAATGACTGAAGGTACAGTCACACTACTGCAGAACAACGAGGAGTTTGATCAAATCAGTCTGCGTTCATTATATTAGAGTTATAAAAACGTGGGTAATTCACAATATAACTCATCTAAACAACAACAAGGTGCTCTCAAATCTTCTTTATTGCAATACTGACATCCTGTCTCTACATCTCTATACCAATCAGGGCAAAACACATATGAAAAGATGTCTCTGTTTTAGTGGAATTTTTTGGTCATCAATAATAGCAAGTGTAGTTTTTGGATGAAACAAGGCTCTGATCATCACCTGGCCAATACCATCCCTATAGTTAAGCATGGTGGTGACATGTTGTGGGGAAGTTTTTGTGAGGATGGCTGCAGAAATGTTTTCCTGTATGAAATCCTGTTCCAGAGGGTCTGTCAGAAAATAGAGAACATCCTGTGGATCCCACATCCTCGAATGCCAGTTTATAGTCTGCTCATGACCGTTTGTGATTTGATACACAGTAAATAGAAAAAGTTGTTAATAAGAGCCTACAACATTTCATTCTGAGGACGGTGCTGTATATAGGACCTCCTTGGGTCTTGTTTTCTTAGATATGTCTTGACTTCAGACTGGAACAAAGGTATAATTGTCTTTTTTTTTTCAAAAGGGGTCTGAAGTTTGTCATTTCAAAAATCTGTGATATGGGTGCCAACACAAAGAAGCTCTGCAGAATTCTAGATTCTTTTAGGCTGGAATTGCACATCACCAGCAGCTCATTTGAACAGCTTTATCAGATTGAGTTTCCCAGCAATACAAACATACCACCAACAGTGTAACTCAGACATTCGCTCAATCATTGAATAGTTTGCAGTTCAACTCTTAACTGGTTGTAATGATTTGGCAAATCCTGTCCATTTCAGAATATGTACAGCACACAATTAATTGACACATAAGGACAATTCCACACAACCCAATAAACCTTACATAACAAACAAAGTGAAGTTATGACATCATCAAAACTCTCTGTCATTCACAGGCCACTGATTACTGTTAAAGGGTACTGTTAATATGGATTACTTGTGGTCACTAGGTGTTTAAATGCCAAAGCCTTCTTTTCACGACATCTCTCTTGTTTTTAAAAAAGAGGTTTAGGACTTGCAGTCTCGTGAACTTAAAGCACACATGCTCCAAGCGTTTCAGTGCAGTGAAAACTGATGGAAAAGGCACGTATTAAACACCCACCTCCCCTATGATTGCAACGCCCTGCAGGAACTGTGAACATGTTGATTAGATTCGATTAGCTTCCCTCCAAATCATTTTCCATGGCACATTTTTCACTTTAAAAAAAGAATTTTTGCTGCAGGACTTTGGCTGCTGTACAAAAATAATAGCAAGGCATTCCTCAATACGCTGCGTGGTTTCATGCATATTCTTATAGCACAAAGAGTTCTAGTGCTATAGCAAGGTCACCTGCTTCCCCATACTGGTACTCACTTAATTACACAATTGATTAAGTTTCCATTAAAAAACATGACTGACCCTTTCTCAGTCAGTTGCTCTGCTCTCTTAATCTACTGCCATCTAGTGATAAAACAACACAATATGACAAGAGAACATGCTTGTTTTATTCTGGGTAAAAAAATACAAACAGAGAACTAAAAAAGTTCTAGTAGATGACCCGTGCAGCTGCATTCTGCATCAGTTATGGTCTGCGGATAATTTTTTCACACAAACCACTATAAAGAGCATTGCTATAATCCACTTTACTGGTGCCCAGACCATGGACCAGGGTAGGGGCTGAAGCTGAAGAAATAGAGGGACAGATACTATTAAAAATAGGGATCTGGTAAGACCGAATGAGAGAGCTGAGATGTGCAGTAAATGAGAGTGTGGTCTAATACGAAAAATAGACTCTTAACCGATCATGAACACTTGAATACAAGTTCCGTTTGATTCTCGTTGAGTTGAAGGAAATTTAATTTGAACCAACACTTAATTTCATCCAGAGCTGAGGGGGGAAGGATGGGACACGGCTCAGATGAGATAAAAAGCATACGCACAATAGTGGAAGGACACACCATGTACCTTGAACAGATCTCCAAGAGGAACAAAGTTTATCAGGCAGAGTAAAAGTCCCAGTACAGAGCCCTGAGGGACCCCTGTTTTTAATTTGGACAAATTACATTTGACATGACTTGATGGCCATGATTTAAACAAGTCTAAGACCACACCAGACAAACCCATTGATATATACGGTAATCGCTTGCACATCAGCTACAGACAGACACATAATGATACAAACGTTTAGTGTATTTTCTGTGCATCACCCGGGCTGAAAAGAGGCATAAATAACGTCCAAAATGCATCGAAGAGTTCTGTGTGAGTCTCATCACTTCGCAAACCAATGAATCCACCGTAAGTGTGTAGAAATAACAACACGCTTCACGCAGTTCTGTGCTTGTGCACTAGGGCTTAGGCCTGTTGATGTGTATTTCAGTAAAACTTAAGAAAGAGAGTTGCAGTTACCAGCATTTATATCAAAATATGGATCCCATGTCTGCCAAACTAAAATTCATTCATTCATTTTCCAACCCGCTTATTCCCTTTTTGGGGTTACAGGAGTCTGCCGATCTGCCAGTCTCTCAATACACAGCCCTATTGTGTATGCTATCGAGCTTTCGCATACATGAGAATCCAGGTGAAAGGTTCACTTTACTATAAATAAAACAAATGGAATGGTTTGAACTGGTAATGTAAACGCATGAAACGCATGTTTTGAGAAATATCGTGAAAGCCTTTACACACCAATGCATTTGCTGTATGACACTTTTGCGTCTGCGTCATGAGCTCCCTGCGTCTTTCTCTTGCGTTAAAAAAGGATTGCGCAGACCCTCTCCTGACCACTAGATGACGCTTCCGTGAACTGCAAATGACTCCCAGCCATACAGTGGCAGAGAAGCAATTCACACTGTGAGGCGCGTTTATGGAGAAGGAGAAGATTATCTGTAAAAAAATAGAGACAAACTATTAGTTTTCTGGAAAACAAACCACTTCCTATTAAAGCTGGCTTTCAGGCGCACAATTTTAACCCCGATTTTGAGATTATGCACAGAATCGCATAGAGATTGGAGCTTGTGCACACGTGTGACATAAATCTGAGTGAGTCTGTGACTCACACTTCTCAAATATCTGTGTGTTGGCGAGTCCCAAACGCGCAGTGTGTTCTGACTGAAATAATGTCTGTGATTATCTGCAGTCAATAAGAGCCACATCCACATCCCAATAAATTAATTAAAAACTTCTTGCGCATCAGAGTGGCACACGTGACCACACGCTGTTTTCAAATCTTTCTCGTGAGTGCTTGGTTGTGAGAATCAGTTTGAGAACATGGACACCGTTCTCTGCGATTCTGTCTAAAATCAAGCCGCGTGAAATCCTCTGCTTTTGATCTCTTGTGCTATTTAAATTCAGCAATGACTGGATGCTTCTCCAGAATCTCTGTAGTCTCTTCTTCTGCCCCATCTGGAAGTACAGCTCCTCGTTTGTTCTCGAGCGGCGTCTATTGCTGCCTTTACCAGCACAAGACCAAACGAGCCAATCACAGCATTTTACTCACGCCGTGAAAAAAAGGGCTTGGTGCGTTTCTTGTAAAATGGCTGGTGTGTATAGTTACATTAGCGCTGTGTAATTAAAACTCAAGTTCCACTCCAAGCAGCCCCTGCATTAAAAAAACGCATTGGTGTGTGTAAAGGCCTTCAGTGTTATAATCCTATCCTAACGTCATAAACAAACACCGTCAGTTTCAAACCAAACTCGTAGGTTTATAACCACAAACAAGTTTGTTACAACTACAACTAAAAGAAAACCAAACTAACTCACCTTTAAACGCAGCCTGCTTCAAGCAATCTATCATGGTGGATGTGAAGATGTAAGAAAAAGCAAAGAAATCAAACAGTTTGGGCAAATTAACCTCAAAATGGGGCATTTTCCCCTTACACGCCACTTAGTCTTGGTGTTTCGTCCTTAAACAACCCGAAAGTTTGGGTTAAACCCCTTCATCTCAGCAGTGTGTGACCCAGTGTTTTTTAAGGGTTCAGAACATTTATATGACTTGTTTATTGTGTTTTGAGGTTCCATTTCTTGTCTTCTCTCGTGTGTGTCCAAAAACTTTTTTAGAACATTATAGTGTGTATTATTGACTGTCACAATCCAAAATTTCAGAATATTTTACTGTCACAGTTTTAGTTATTCCATCCTGAACTTGTTTTTTATTCTTTTTTTTATTGTGTAATGTAGGGTAAGCAATCTTCCATTGAAATATACGTAAGCATGTTCATCAACCTCCGAGAAGTCTGTCTGAATTTGAGTCTCGAGGTTGCCGATTGTCCTCTTTTTTGGAAAGCAGAATATGACAACCCTAGTGTATTGGGTTAATTGTCAGGTTTTGGCTGTATGTGTACAACACTATACATTATTACAATAAATGTTATTGACTGTCGGAATCCAAATAATAGGAATATCGTACTGTAGATTTTTGAGTTACTTGATCCTGAATTTGACTCTTTTTTTTTTTGGGTGTGTGTGTGTGTGTGGGGGGGGGGGTTCCTTTTATACTTTATGGAAATACTGCTCATACTTCGGGCACTTATTGGCCAGCAGCGGCCCTGATAACAACACAGTGGTTCTAACTGAGAGACGTACGTGAGCATTTCAGGCAAAGGAGGGGCAACTTTTATCTTCATTCACCGGAATGTGGCGGCGCAGATCTCCGTGAAGTTGGCCCCCCACCTACGCGCTCCGCCTTCCTCTTGTACTTGTGCTCTTAGTGCTAGATTTGTGCTGATTTGTGCCGTTGGAATCATATTTTGTGCTGTTATAGATTTCGAGATATTAAACATTATTTTATAGGTCATCCAGAGGTCACCGGCCCCCCATCAAACTCCAAATCGCACGAAAACGGTACACTTCGTTAGTGCTAGGATTGTGCTGGTTTGTGCCGTAAAAAGTTTTGTTTGTGCTGCTTTATTTTTTGAGATATTAACGTTTTTTGACAGGCGGATGACGTCACTCAGCCCCCCATCAAACTCCAAATCGCACGAAAACGGTACGCTTCGTTAGTGCTAGGATTGTGCTGATTTGTGCCGCTAAAAGTTTTAATTGTGCTGCTTTATTTTTTGAGATATTAGCGTTATTGTGGCTGGTGACGTCACCTACCCCCAAACAAACTTAAAACTGACAGAGAACTATTTTAGATGATTGTGCTGCTTAGTGCTAGGATTGTGCTGATTAGTGACGCTAAAAGTTTTAATTGTGCTGCTTTATTATTTGAGATATTAGCGTTATTGTGGCTGGTGACGTCACCTACCCCCAAACAAACTTAAAAATGACAGAAAACTATTTTAGATGATTGTGCTGCTTAGTGCTAGGATTGTGCTGATTTGTGCCGCTAAAAGTTTTAATTGTGCTGCTTTATTTTTTGAGATATTAGCGTTATTGTGGCTGGTGACGTCACCTACCCCCAAACAAACTTAAAACTGACAGAAAACTATTTTAGATGATTGTGCTGCTTAGTGCTAGGATTGTGCTGATTTGTGCCGCTAAAAGTTTTAATTGTGCTGCTTTATTTTTTGAGATATTAGCGTTATTGTGGCTGGTGACGTCACCGAGCCCCAAACAAACTTAAAACTGACAGAAAACTATTTTAGATGATTGTGCTGCTTAGTGCTAGGATTGTGCTGATTTGTGCCGCTAAAAGTTTTAATTGTGCTGCTTTATTTTTCGAGATATTAGCGTTATTGTGGCTGGTGACGTCACCGAGCCCCAAACAAACTTAAAACTGACAGAAAACTATTTTAAACGATTGTGCTGCTTAGTGCTAGGATTGTGCTGATTTGTGCCGCTAAAAGTTTTGTTTGTGAAGCATATTGCTCTCCACTATATGAATAATTTAATGTGGGAGGTCACATATCACTCAATATCAATAGCAGTGAAAACTTTTCTGGACAACTGTGCTTCTAATGGCTATTGAGATTTGTAAACATTTTGTTTGTGCTGCTTTATTTTTTTCCCCTCAGGAGCTGACGTAACTTACCATCATATTCAAACACAATGGAAACCTGGGCTGGTTTGTGCCAATTCTGATTAAATTTGTTTACTTATCTACAAAAGCCTCGAGTGTCTTTCATTGAATACTGTTTTATGTACAATTAAATAATGCATACTGTGTTATAACATTTGCAGACAATAAAATTCAATGAACCAATATAAAATGAAAAACTTTTTATTGTAATTTTAAACTTTGACAAGAAAAAGCCTCAACAGTATGTGTCTTTCGATGCAACTGGTTCAGTGGTCAGGAAACTGGACAGACCAAATGGAAATCCTGGGCAGATCTTCCTTTACCAGGGTGTTCTGAAAGGGCATAACAGCTCCTCTGTCCCTGTGATACGAATGTTGTCAGAGAGACATGATGTACTTGTAATATCTCACTGGATGGCTGAGTGGATTTGTGCAGGTGCACAAGTACCAAAAGAGGTGGTGAGTGATTTCTCACGGCTCTTCTACGAGCACAGGTTAAAGCATTCACACCTCATCCTGACCTTAAGTCTTACTTGGAAAGCAATCTGCCAAACTCCCCCCCCCCCCATGTTTTGTCAGGCTTGATGTTGCACACTGCATTAAGATGATCTGCCGGTGGGACTGCCTCAAAAACAAAGCACATAGAATTAAAGATTTCTTTGTGAGGTCCATCGCACAGTTGATGAAGCCACAATCCCTAAAACATGCCACAGATCTCATACATGCCATTGGTGTTGTGGCACTCAGTGAGGCAGAGGGCAGTGACCATTCTGGAGCTCCTCTCACATCTGAAAACTGCAAACAATACCTAAAAGCACAAATTGCAGAAGAGTCAGTGATGTTTCCAGATGAAGAGGAACTGGATGGAGAGGCAAACTTTGTTGAAATACAGACAGATCTCAGACAGTGGGGAACAGACATTTGTGAGGAGAGCAGGTCTCAAGCCATGGCAGACGGGGACCGGGACAACATGCATTATCTCCCAGAAAGTATTCCTCACATTGTGAGGCTTGTGGGCTACTTACCACTCTGGACTGGAATAATGGTCCCTGTCTTCCAAAGCACCCATCTCACAGCAAGTTCTGCCTCTGTTGAAGCGGAGTTCAAGAATATTAAGCATGGTCTTTTCAAACACGAAAAGCTACCCATTCGGGTAGACCGTTTCATTGCTCGCCATCTTAACTTTATTGAGGGAAACATGCGGATTTTTTCTGCAAAAGTTCAAGAGGATTCCACAGTCAGAAATGTAAATTACACGGCTACTGCCCCAGAAACTGACATCCAACATCCAACACTTTAGAAGCCAATAAACAGAGTGCTGGACGATGTGAGGAGTTGTGTTTATTTTATTAAACAATGCTCGTCACAGTACTGCAGCCTTGCCATACGTACAATCAGGGAGGTTACATTTGTCTCCGTTTCTGTTGATGTTCTGCAGACATTTGGTATTGGTCACCTACAGGCTGCTTTGGAGAGTTCTTTAAACCTTCCTGAATCTTGCTGTCTCAGGCCAATCCAAAATCCATCCAACGGCCCCACTGAATTAAAAACAGAAGAACAGACATCGGGAAAAGTTCTCTGTGCAGGAAAAGTCAGCCACAGTTACAGCCTGGGAGAACTTTTATGGATTGACACGGACCTTAGAGGCAACATCACTGCTCCTTCACAAATGGATTCAAGGCACAAAGAATTTGCCTTGAGCGAATATCCCTCCAATCTGGTTCTCCTAGGAGAGATATTTACTTTGAGGGCAGTGATTGGCTACCAGGATGCGCTGACCCAGGATTCTCTTGGACATTATGTGTCTTACTGCAAGCGAGCTCCGTGTGTCTGGTAATTGTTTGATGATCTTCGAAGCAGTGTGACGGCTGCATCAGAAAGCACAAAGGTTATCTCACACGCTGTGCTGTTCACTAAAGACTGAGCAGTTATTTATTCCATTTTAAATTATTTTATTTACTTTATATTTACATGCACGCACACATGCACACGTTCAGTGCATTCTATGTAGTAGTGCCATGTTTTAGTTATACACATAAAGTTACTGTTCAAATGTTTGCTTGTCTCTCTTTATTAAATCAAACTCATATGATCAGAGCACATGCTATATCGCCAAACATTGTTGCGGATCCAGTGAGCTAATAACCCCTCACAATAATCATCTTTTGTCAGCCACAATAACGTAATATCTTGAAAAATAAAGCAGCACAATTAAAACTTTTAGCGGCACAAATCAGCACAATCCTAGCACTAAGCAGCACAATCATCTAAAATAGTTTTCTGTCATTTTTAAGTTTGTTTGGGGCTCAGTGACGTCACCAGCCACAATAACGCTAATATCTCAAAAAATAAAGCAGCACAATTAAAACTTTTAGCGGCACAAATCAGCACAATCCTAGCACTAAGCAGCACAATCGTTTAAAATAGTTTTCTGTCAGTTTTAAGTTTGTTTGGGGCTCGGTGACGTCACCAGCC
>SRMA01027282.1:361894-379233 GCA_007224835.1 Danionella cerebrum | reverse complement strand
CGTATTTATTATTATTTTTTTTATTATTTTTATTCCCCCCCCTTTTTTGAAAAGCCAACTACTTCAGCATACTTTGCACTAGAAACACCATTCAAACTTTAAAATGTTCAGCTTTTTCCAGACTAGGTTGCTATTACATATCACTTTTCAAACTTTTATACTTTTTATAAAATTTAACTTTATTTAAAATTTTTTTCCCATTGAAATGAATGGGAAACACTTCAACTCTCTGTCAATCTTCAGCTTTTTTTTCAACCTTCATAACTTCAGCATACTTTCAGCTAGAGCAATCGTTCAAATTTTAAACAATTCAACACATTTTCAGCTTTTAAAATATGTTTTCAGCTTTTTCATATCTTTTACAGATTTTTATAAATATCAGTTTAAGTTTTATGAAGAATTTGGATTTTGACCTAATTCTGCTCCACTCTAGCTTCCACTCTAATTTTCCACATCTCAAACTTCTTAATCTATTCCTCTCTCCTAAACTAAACTTTACCCTTTATGCACAAAATTATTATTAAAGTAGTAGAGAAATTTGTCCTCTTTCCAAAGATACAGTTGTTTCTTTCATAGGACCTACGGTTTTTAAACTAGGAGGGCTAAACCTTAACGAGGGAAGAAAATTGCTCCATTAAGATCAATGCATTTCACCCAGAAAATGATGCTCCAAAGTTTTAAATTAAGGCTTTTTCTAACTCGCCATAACTCCTAGATTTTTCCACATATCGTTAAAAATTTTACATCATAATCTTCATTGAGGCCTTCTGCTTCTCACAAAGAAAGAATCATCTCGATATGTCTTACGGTTCTTCTGTAATGTTTATTTGTTTGAGGCATGGTCAACATCTGAAAAATGTCTCCTCGATTCAAAAAGTGGCAGTTGGAGGCAGCTGTTAATCAACTAATTTGAATAACGAAATTTGATTGGCTTAGCCTTCTCATAGACTCACAATGGGCCATAGAGATGCATTGCTGCCATTCATTTCAATGGGGCAATTGATTCCCATATGATCCTATTGTAAAATAGCTTTTGTAATTGGTTCACAATGGAGAGTCATAGCAACATTAAGGATGCATATAACTAATCCAGCCAATCAATGCTTATGATTTAACATTAATTCACCAAGCCACGCCCACTTTTCAACATGATTTTTGAATGTCAAATATCTTCTAAGTGGAACATCGTAGAGACATGGGAGTTGTTTTATATTGATCTAAGTTGAATGAAGATTAGAACATGATGTCACCAATTCATCCATAGCAACCAGATTAATTTCCATAGCAACCCAATTGACACATCTCTATCTCAGCCCAGGAAAATTCTAGAGACACAAGAGTTGGTCTAATTGACTTATAGTCACACAGGGAACATTATATAATGACCCCTCCATAGCAACCATAATGGTAACCATAGCAACCTGATTGACACATATCTATCTCAGCTTAGGAAAATGCTAGAGACATGGGGGCGAGTTTGTTTCACTAATAGCGACCCCGGGAACATTCATTGAGGTACCTGACCCTCCATAGCAACCATACTGGTTACCATAGCAACCAAATTGACACATCTCTATCTCAGCTTAGGAAAATGCTAGAGACATGGGGGTGAGTTTGTTTCACTAATAGCGACCCCGGGAACATTCATTGAGGTACCTGACCCTCCATAGCAACCATACTGGTTACCATAGCAACCCAGTTGACACATCTCTATCTCAGCTTTGGAAAACGACAGAGACACAGGAGTTGGTCTAAATGACTTGTAGTCACACAGGGAACATTATATAATGTCACTGACCCCTCCATAGCAACCATACTGGTTACCATAGCAACCAAATTGACCCATCTCTATCTCAGCTTAGGAAAATGAGGGAGACACGGGAGTTGGTCTAAATGACTTGTAGTCACACAGGGAACATTATATAATGTCACTTACCCCTCCATAGCAACCATACTGGTTACCATAGCAACCAAATTGACACATCTCCATCTCAGCTTAGGAAAATACTAGAGACACGGGAGTTGGTCTAAATGACTTGTAGTAACACAGGGAACACTATATAATATCACTGACCCCTCCATAGCAACCATACTGGTTACCATAGCAACCAAATTGACACATCTCTATCTCAGCTTAGGGAAGTGAGAGAGACACGGGAGTTGGTCTAAATGACTTGTAGTCACACAGGGAACATTATATAATGTCACTTACCCCTCCATAGCAACCATACTGGTTACCATAGCAACCAAATTGACACATCTCTATCTCAGCTTAGGAAAATGAGAGAGACACTGGAGCTGGTCTAAATGACTTGTAGTCACACAGGGAACATTATATAATGTCACTGACCCCTCCATAGCAACCATACTGGTTGCCATAGCAACCAAATTGACACATCTCTATCTCAGCTTAGGAAAATGAGGGAGACACGGGAGTTGGTCTAAATGGCTTGTAGTCACACAGGGAACATTATATAATGTCACTGACCCCTCCATAGCAACCATACTGGTTACCATATTAACCAAATTGGCATATCCCTATATCAGCTTTGGAAAATGCTAGAGACATGGGGGTTGTTTTGTTTCACTCATAGTGACACTGGGAACAATCTATTATTTAAATGACCTGTCCTGAGCGACCAGACTTTTTACCACAGCAACGCAATTGCCATATCTTTATCTTAGGTTAGGAAAATGCTAGACAGAATTTCAACTTACTTATAACTTTCAGCTTCCACTTTAAACTTTTGACACTTTAAACTTTCAAAAGTTTCACCTTCAGCTTCCACTTTCTATTTTTGACACTTTCAACTTTACAATGCTTCACCTTTCAACTTTATACGTTTTCAACTTTAAAATGTTTCACCTTTCAGCCTCCACTTTCAACTTTTGATATTTTCAACTTTACAATGTTTCACCTTTCAGCTTCCACTTTCAACTTTTGACACTTTCAACTTTCTAATATTTTAACATTCAGCTTCCACTTTCAGCTTGAAATATTTCAACTTTACAATGTTTCAGCTTTAGCTTTCAACTTTTGACATTTTCAACTTTATAATGTTTCACCTTTTAGCTTGAACTTTCAACTTTTGACACTTTAACTTTCTAATGTTTTACCTTTCAGCTCCTACTTTTAATTTTTAACACTTTCTTCTTTTTCACCCTTCAGCATCCACTTTCAACTTTACATATTTCAAATTTACAATGTTTCAGCTTCAGCTTTTGAAACTTTCTAATGTTTCACTCTTCAGCCAAGGAATTCAGCAATTTGAGCATTCCCTTTTCAGCTCTCTGCATTCACACGCATTTTCCGCTAGGAAATGCACTTTCTAGTTATTATTCTTCTTCTCTTTTCCTACGTCAAAAATTTACAACGCTTCTCCTCCTAGCCCGTTCGAGCTACAGCCACGAAACTTTCCACGGTCGTCCAAGCTGTTCCCACTCGAGTTGCTATGTCTTTTCGAACCGATTTGACCAGCGGTTTCCGTGAAAATCGCGAATTTCGGCCCAAAAATCGCCCAAGTCATTCCCTATGGGAGCCCTAGAGTGGTGATGTCATCGCTCACTCTAACTTTGAGCAAGCTCAGTCTTGTTGCTACTTGCACTGTTTTCTCAACTAAAAATTAACCTTTACACACACATTTTATATCTAAATGGTAGAGATTTTTGTCCTCTTTCAGTTGGTGCTGTTTTCATTTTTAAAAAACACACGGTTTTTACTCCAGGTGGCCTAAACCACAACGAGTGCACATAATTGCTCCATTCACCACCAAAAAAAAATTCTGGTGGACTCTGTTTAAAATCTCAATCGCAGGCTATTTTTAACTCGCCATAAATCGTTCACACTTTATCACAGCTTCATAAAATTTACACCATTCTCTTCCTTAAAATCTTGGGATTCTAACAGTAAAGGAAATATTTCAATACCTCTGGTCATTCTTTCGTAATCCTTATTTGTTTGAGGGTATGGATTTCTCTGAAAATGAGCAGTTGCACAGAATCAAATGAAGGCTATTTGTAGCTCGCCATAACTTTTTTTTTTTTTTTCACACCTTCACAAAAATTACAGCATTCTCTTCGTTAGGGTCTTCTGCTTCTTACAAAGAAAGAATCATTTCGACATGTCTTACGGTTCTTCTATAATCTTTATTTGTTTGAGGCATGGAAATCGGATTTTCTCCAGCAGATTTGCCATCGCTTAAAAAAACTGACAGTTGAGTCAGCTGACTCGTTTGAAAATCTGGCAGTTGATAACTCCAGGTGCAAGCTGATTTCAAATAAGTAGGTCAAAGGTGTCTCATTGACTTTCAATGGCCCATTGAAATGAATGGAGCATGAACCCCATAGATCCTAATGTAAAAGAGCTTCTGTAATTGATTGACACTGGAAAGTCATACAAGCATTAAGGAAGCAAATTACTTATCCAGCCCATCATTGCTTGTGAATTAACATACCTTAATTAAGCCACACCCACTTTTTGACATAACTTTCAATGTCAAATATCTTCTAAACGGAACACAGTAGGGACATGGGGGTTGCTTTATATTATTCTAAATGAAAAGTAGATTACAACATGATGTCACTAACTCCTCCATAGCAACCCAATTGTTTACCATAGCAACCATATAGCCACATCTCTATCTTAGCTTAGGAAAATGCTAGAGACTTGGGGGCTGGTAAGCTTCACCCATACTGACAGCTGAAACATTATATTATGTTAATGACACCTCTATAGCAACCAGACCGGTTACCATAGCAACCAATATGGCATGTCTCTATCTCAGCTCAGGAAAATCATAGAGAGATGGAGGTTGCTGTATTTTACCCGTATAGATATTGGGAGCAATATATTAGGTCAGCTACCCCTCCATAGCAACCAAACTGGTTACCATAGCAACCAATATGGCGCAGCTCTATCTCAGCTTTGGAAAGTCATAGAGACATGGGGGTTGATGTATTGACATGGGGAACAATGTGTTAGGTCACTGACCCCTCCATAGCAACCAGACTGGTTACCATAGCAACCAATTTTGCATGTACCTATCTCAGCTCAGGAAAATCATAGAGACATGGAGGTTGCTGTAATTTAATCGTATGCATATGGGGAACAATATATTAGGTCAGCGACCCCTCCATAGCGACCACACTGTTACCATAGCAACCAATATGGAGTATCTCTATCTCAGCTTACGAAAGTCATAGAGACATGGGGGTTGGTGTATTTTACTCGTGTTGACATGGGGAACAATATGTTAGGTCACTGACCCCTCCATAGCAACCAGACTGGTTACCATAGCAACCAATTTTGCATGTACCTATCTCAGCTTATGAGAATCATAGAGACATGAGAGTTGGATTATGTTATTGTTGCGGAATTGACAACATTTAAAAAAAAGGTATTAACGGTACCAACGCAAGCCAACATCGAAGTTTGCGTGCAAACTTTAAAATCTAGTTATTATTCTTCTCTTTTCTTCTTCCAAAAATTCTACCGGCATCTCCTCCTAGCCCGTTCGAGCTACAGCCACGAAACTTTCCACGGTCGTCCAAACTGTTCCCACTCGAGTTGCTATGTCTTTTCGAACCGATTGCACTCGCGGTTTCCCCAAAAATCATGAAATTCGCCCAAAAAAATCGGCCAAGTCATTCCCTATGGGGGCCCTAGAGTGGTGATGTCATCGCTCACTCTAACTTTGAGCAAGTTCAGTCTTGTTGCTACTTGCACTGTTTTCTCAACTAAAAATTAACCTTTACACACACATTTTATATCTAAATGGTAGAGATTTTTGTCCTCTTTCAGTTGGTGCTGTTTTCATTTTTAAAAAACACACGGTTTTTACGCCAGGTGGCCTAAACCACAACGAGTGCACATAATTGCTCCATTCACCTCCATTCAAAAATTCTGGTGGATTCTGTTTAAAATCTCAATCGCAGGCTATTTTTAACTCGCCATAAATCATTCACACTTTTTCACAGCTTCACAAAATTTACACCATTCTCTTCCTTAAAATCTTGGGATTCTAACAGTAAAAGAAATATTTCAATACCTCTGGTCATTCTTTTGTAATCCTTATTTGTTTGAGGGTATGGATTTCTCTGAAATGAGCAGTTGCACAGAATCAAATGAAGGCTATTTGTAGCTCGCCATAACTTTTTTATTTCTAATCACACCTTCACAAAAATTACAGCATTCTCTTCGTTAGGGTCTTCTGCTTCTGACAAAGAAAGAATCATTTCGATATGTCTTACGGTTCTTCTATAATCTTTATTTGTTTGAGGCATGGAAATCGATTTTCTCCAGCAGATTTGCCATCGTTTGAAAATCTGACAGTTGAGTCAGCTGACTCGTTTGAAAATCTGGCAGTTGATAACTCCAGGTGCAAGCTGATTTCAAATAAGTAGGTCAAAGGTGTCTCATTGACTTTCAATGGCCCATTGAAATGAATGGAGCATGAACCCATAGATCCTAATGTAAAAGAGCTTCTGTAATTGATTGACACTGGAAAGTCATACAAGCATTAAGGAAGCAAATTACTTATCCAGCCCATCATTGCTTGTGAATTAACATAAATTAATAAAGCCACACCCACTTTTTGACATAACTTTCAATGTCAAATATCTTCTAAACGGAACACAGTAGAGACATGAGGGTTGCTTTATATTATTCTAAATGAAAAGTAGATTACAACATGGTGTCACTAACTCCTCCATAGCAACCAAATTGTTTACCATAGCAACTATATAGCCACATCTCCATCTTAGCTTAGGAAAATGCTAGAGACTTGGGGGCTGGTAAGCTTCACCCATACTGACAGCTGAAACATTATATTATGTTAATGACACCTCTATAGCAACCAGACCGTTTACCATAGCAACCAATATGGCATGTCTCTATCTCAGCTCAGGAAAATCATAGAGAGATGGAGGTTGCTGTGTTTTACCCGTATAGATATTGGGAGCAATATATTAGGTCAGCTACCCCTCCATAGCAACCAAACTGGTTACCATAGCAACCAATATGGCGCAGCTCTATCTCAGCTTTGGAAAGTCATAGACATGGGGGTTGATGTATTGACATGGGGAACAATGTGTTAGGTCACTGACCCCTCCATAGCAACCAGACTGGTTACCATAGCAACCAATCTTGCACGTACCTATCTCAGCTCAGGAAAATCATAG
This sequence comes from Danionella cerebrum, assembly GCA_007224835.1. NCBI lineage: Eukaryota > Metazoa > Chordata > Actinopteri > Cypriniformes > Danionidae > Danionella > Danionella cerebrum. The sequence goes on along the minus strand of SRMA01027282.1, from coordinate 372,054 downwards.
AGACATGGGGGTTGCTGTAATTTACTTGTATTCATATGGGGAACAATATATTAGGTCAGCGACCCCTCCATAGCAACAACACTGTTACCATAGCAACCAATATGGCGTATCTCTATCTCAGCTTACGAAAGTCATAGAGACATGGGGGTTGGTGTATTTTACTCGTGTTGACATGGGGAACAATATGTTAGGTCACTGACACCTCCATAGCAACCAGACTGGTTACCATAGCAACCAATTTTGCATGTACCTTTCTCAGCTTATGAGAATCATAGAGACATGAGGGTTGGATTATGTTATTGTTGCGGAATTGACAACATTTAAAAAAAAGGTATTAACGGCACCAACGCAAGCCAACATCGAAGTTTGCGTGCAAACTTTAAAATCTAGTTATTATTCTTTTTCTTCTTCTTCTTCTTCTGAGCCAAATTTCAAATTGTATCTCCTCCTAGGCCGTTCGAGCTACAACCACGAAACTTTCCACGGTCGTCCAAACTGTTCCCACTCGAGTTGCTATGTCTTTTCGAACCGATTGCACTTGCGGTTTCCCCAAAAATCATAAAATTCGGCCCAAAAATCGCCCAAGTCATTCCCTATGGGAGCCCTAGAGTGGTGATGTCATCGCTCACTCTAACTTTGAGCAAGCTCAGTCTTGTTGATACTTGCAATGTTTTCTCAACTAAAATTAACCTTTACACACACATTTTATATCTAAATGGTAGAGATTTTTGTCCTCTTTCAGTTGGTGCTGTTTTCATTTTTAAAAAACACACGGTTTTTACTCCAGGTGGCCTAAACCACAAGGAGTGCACATAATTGCTCCATTCACCTCCATTCAAAAATTCTGGTGGATTCTGTTTAAAATCTCAATCGCAGGCTATTTTAACTCGCCATAAATCATTCAAACTTTATCACAGCTTCACAAAAATTACACCATTCTCTTCCTTAAAATCTTGGGATTCTAACAGTAAAAGAAATATTTCAATACCTCTGTTCATTCTTTCGTAATGTTTATTTGTTTGAGGGTATGGATTTTTCTAAAATGAGCAGTTGCACAGAATCAAATGAAGGCTATTTGTAGCTCGCCATAATTTTTTTATTTCTAATCACACCTTCACAAAAATTACAGCATTCTCTTCATTAGGGTCTTCTGCTTCTGACAAAAAAAGAATCATTTCGATATGTCTTACGGTTCTTCTATAATCTTTATTTGTTTGAGGCATGGAAATCAGATTTTCTCCAGCAGATTTGCCATCGTTTGAAAATCTGTCAGTTGAATTTCCAGCTGCTGCTGACTCGTTTGAAAATCTGACAGTTGATAACTCCAGGTGCAGCTGATTTCAAATAAGTAGGTCAAAGGTGTCTCATAGACTTTCAAAGGCCCATTGAAATGAATGGAGCATGAACCCCATAGATCCTAATGTAAAAGAGCTTCTGTAATTGATTGACACTGGAAAGTCATACAAGCATTAAGGAAGCAAATCACTTATCCAGCCCATCATTGCTTGTGAATTAACATAAATTAATTAAGCCACACCCACTTTTTGACATAACTTTCAATGTCAAATATCTTCTAAACGGAACACAGTAGAGACATGGGGGTTGCTTTATATTAGTCTAAATGGAAAATAGATTACAACATGATGTCACTAACTCCTCCATAGCAACCAAATTGTTTACCATAGTAACTATATTGCCACATCTCTATCTTAGCTTAGGAAAATGCTAGAGACTTGGGAGCTGGTAAGCTTCACCCATACTGACAGCTGAAACATTATATTATGTTAATGATACCTCCATAGCAACCAGACTGGTTACCATAGCAACCAATATGGCATGTCTCTATCTCAGCTCAGGAAAATCATAGAGACATGGGGGTTGCTGTAATTTACTCGTATTCATATGGGGAACAATATATTAGGTCAGCGACCCCTCCATAGCAACCACACTGTTACCATAGCAACCAATATGGCGTATCTCTATCTCAGCTTACGAAAGTCATAGAGACATGGGGGTTGGTGTATTTTACTCGTGTGGACATGGGGAACAATATGTTAGGTCACTGACGCCTCCATAGCAACCAGACTGGTTACCATAGCAACCAATATTGCATGTACCTATCTCAGCTTATGAGAATCATAGAGACATGGGGGTTGGATTATGTTATTGTTGCGGAATTGACAACATTTAAAAAAAAGGTATTAACGGTACCAACGCAAGCCAACATCGAAGTTTGCGTGCAAACTTTAAAATCTAGTTATTATTCTTCTTCTCTTTTCCTACGTCAAAAATTTACAACGCTTCTCCTCCTAGCCCGTTTGAGCTACAGCCACGAAACTTTCCACGGTCGTCCAAGCTGTTCCCACTCGAGTTGCTATGTCTTTCCGGACCGATTTGACCAGCGGTTTCCGTAAAAATCGCGAATTTCGGCCCAAAAATCGCCCAAGTCATTCCCTATGGGAGCCCTAGAGTGGTGATGTCATCGCTCACTCTAACTTTGAGCAAGTTCAGTCTTGTTGCTACTTGCACTGTTTTCTCAACTAAAAATTAACCTTTACACACACATTTTATACCTAAATGGTAGAGATTTTTGTCCTCTTTCAGTTGGTGCTGTTTTCATTTTTAAAAAGCACACTGTTTTTACTCCAGGTGGCCTAAACCACAACGAGTGCACATAATTGCTCCATTCACCTCCATTCAAAAATTCTGGTGGGTTCTGTTTAAAATCTCAATCGCAGGCTATTTTTAACTCGCCATAAATCATTCAAGCTTTATCACAGCTTCACAAAATTTACACCATTCTCTTCCTTAAAATCTTGGGATTCTAACAGTAAAAGAAATATTTCAATACCTCTGGTCATTCTTTTGTAATCCTTATTTGTTTGAGGGTATGGATTTCTCTGAAATGAGCAGTTGCACGGAATCAAATGAAGGCTATTTGTAGCTCGCCATAATTTTTTTATTTCTAATCACACCTTCACAAAAATTACAGCATTCTCTTCGTTAGGGTCTTCTGCTTCTGACAAAGAAAGAATCATTTCGATATGTCTTACGGTTCTTCTATAATCTTCATTTGTTTGAGGCATGGAAATCAGATTTTCTCCAGCAGATTTGCCATCGTTTGAAAATCTGACAGTTGAATTTCCAGCTGCAGTTGACTCGTTTGAAAATCTGGCAGTTGAAACTCCAGCAGGTGCAGCTGATTTCAAATAAGTAGGTCAAAGGGGTCTCATAGACTTTCAATGGCTCATTGAAATGAATGGAGCATGAATCCCATAGATCCTATTGTGAAAGAGCTTCTGTAATTGATTGACACTGGAAAGTTATACCAGCATTAAGGAAGCAAATTACTTATCCAGCCCATCATTGCTTGTGAATTAACATAAATTAATTAAGCCACACCCACTTTTTGACATAACTTTCAATGTCAAATATCTTCTAAACGGAACACAGTAGAGACATGGGGGTTGCTTTATATTAGTCTAAATGGAAAGTAGATTACAACATGATGTCACTAACTCCTCCATAGCAACCAAATTGTTTACCATAGCAACTATATAGCCACATCTCTATCTTAGCTTAGGAAAATGCTAGAAACTTGGGGGCTGGTAAGCTTCACCCATACTGACAGCTGAAACATATTATGTTAATGACACCTCCATAGCAGCCAGACTGGTTACCATAGCAACCAATATAGCATGTCTCTATCTCAGCTTAGGAAAATCATAGAGATGGGGGTTGCTGTATTTTACCCGTATAGATATGGGGAGCAATATATTAGGTCAGCGACCCCTCCATAGCAACCAAACTGGTTACCATAGCAACCAATATGGCGCAGCTCTATCTCAGCTCAGGAAAGTCATAGAGATATGGGGGTTGATGTATTGACATGGGGAACAATGTGGTAGGTCACTGACCCCTCCATAGCAACCAGACTGGTTACCATAGCAACCAATTTTGCATGTACCTATCTCAGCTCAGGAAAATCATAGAGACATGGGGGTTGCTGTAATTTACTCGTATTCATATGGGGAACAATATATTAGGTCAGCAACCCCTCCATAGCAACCACACTGTTACCATAGCAACCAATATGGCGTATCTATCTCAGCTTACGAAAGTCATAGAGACATGGGGGTTGGTGTATTTTACTCGTGTTGACATGGGGAACAATATGTTAGGTCACTGACCCCTCCATAGCAACCAGACTTGTTACCATAGCAACCAATTTTGCATGTACCTATCTCAGCCTTTGAGAATCATAGAGACATGAGGGTTGGATTATGTTATTGTTGCGGAATTGACAACATTTTAAAAAAAAGGTATTAACGGTACCAACGCAAGCCAACATCGAAGTTTGCGTGCAAACTTTAAAATCTAGTTGCTCCATTGACCTCCATTCAAAAATTCTGCCAGCAAATGTTTCAAATCTCAATCGAAGGCTATTTTTAACTCGCAATAAATCATTAAAAACCCTATCACAGCTTCACAAATTTTACACCATTCTCTTCCTTAAAATCTTCTGATTCTAACAGTCAAGGAAGTATTTCAATATGTCTGGTCCTTCTTTCGTAATCCTTATTTGTTTGAGGCATGGTAATCGTACTTTCTCCAGCAGATTTGCCATCATTTGAAAATCTGACAGTTGAAACTCCAGGTGCAGCTCATTTCAAATAAGTAGGTCAAAGGTGTCTCATTGACTTTCAATGGCCCATTGAAATGAATGGAGCATGAAGCCCATGAATCCTATTGTAAAAGAGCTTCTGTAATTGATTGACACTGGAAAGTCATACTAGTATTAAAGAAGCAAATCACTTATCCAGCCAATCATTGCTTGTGAATAAACATAAAATCATTAAGCCACACCCACTTTTGACATAACTTTCAATGTCAAATATCTTCTAAACGGAACACAGTAGAGACATGGGGGTTGCTTTATATTAGTCTAAATGGAAAGTAGATTACAACATGATGTCACTGACTCCTCCATAGCAACCAAATTGTTTACCATAGCAACTAAATTGCCATATCTCTATCTTAGCTTAGGAAAATGCTAGAGAATTGGATGTTGGTAAGCTTCACCCATAGTGACAGCTGAAACATTATATCATGTCAATGACATCTCCATAGCAACCAGACTGGTTACCATAGCAACCAATATGCCATGTCTCTATCTCAGCTTAGGAAAATCATAGAGACATGGGAGTTGATGTATTTGACTCGTATTGACATGGGGAACAATATGTTAGGTCACTATCCCCTCCATAGCAACCAGACAGGTTACCATAGCAACCAATATGGCGCATCTCTATCTCAGATTAGGAAAGTCATAGAGACATGGGGGTTGATGTATTTTACTCGTATTGACATGGGGACCAATATGTTAGGACACCGACCCCTCCAGAAGAACCAGACTGGTTACCATAGCAACCAATATGGCGCATCTCTATCTCAGCTTAGGAATGTCATAGAGACATGGGGTTTGGATTATGTTATTTTTGCGGGATTGACAACATAAAAAAATAGGTATTAACTAGGGGTGTAACGGTTCACGGTATGTATTGAACTGTTTCGGTACGGCCTGTTCGGTTCGGGACACTTGCGTACCGTTTCGGTATTCTGTATTTTTATTAAATGATATAAATGTATTATCAGCGCGATATTAAGCGCAGCGCAACAATGTTTCGTAGCCGAGTTTCCGCACGGACGCTATTGACTGATGAGCACGAGTGCGAGTAGGAAAATGGAATCATATCAAAAGCGAAAGAGAAGCCAGAGCTTGAAGACCCTCTCACCTCACTGCGGTCTCGTGTTTGAGAACACTTTCGCTTCTCTGTTAAAAGACATAACAGGGATAGACGAGTGGATAAATTTAAAGTTGTATGCCGACATTGTTGCACGGAGATAGTTTCCGCACGGACGCTATTGACTGACGAGCACGAGCGCGAGAATCATATCAAAAGCGAAAGAGAAGCCAGAGCTTGAATACATAACGGGGATAGACGAGCGGATAAATGTAAAGTTGTATGCCGACATTGTTCCACGGAGATCGGGCAGGCAACACATCTAACATGTTCTACTGCTGGAGATATTATAACCAGATAAATGCTCTCTTCAGAAAATGTGGATAGGTAATCTATCCTAACTAGTTGCAGTATTTCATTTTTTATTTAAAAAAAATGTGTTTTTCTTAATAAAGAGTGCAATTTATTTAAAATATCACCCAAATGTGTCACTTTTATTTATTTTATGCAAGAATTCTATTGTGTATTTGCAGCTTTTCAAAATAAAGAATATGTAAGTTCTTATTGTTTTGTACCGAAAATTTACCGAACCGAACTCTCCAAGACACTGTACCGAACCGAATACGATTTTAGCGTACCGTTACACCCCTAGTATTAACGGCACCAACGCAAGCCAACATCGAAGTTTGCGTGCAAACTTTAAAATCTAGTTAATTTATTATGAGTGTTTTGTCAATTCTCAGTAAAGTTGAAAATAATTGTTTGTTGATTGATGTTTTACATTTTTGTAGCTGGTAGATCACTTTGACTCATTTTAAAAGTAGCTCGCAAGCTGAAAAAGTGTGAGCACCCCTGCTCTAGGATTATGAGCCAAAGAACCAGATTTGAATGAAGAAGGGTCAGAAAGTTGAAAATGAAGGACAGCCAAGTCTTACCAAGTTAAAACATCCGTAGGACTTAAAAATGGAATAAATACAATCAAAGACGAATCTAATCCAGGTACTTTAATAATTTAAGATTACTTCATCACTTTTCACATCATTCCATGATATTCTACATACACTCAGCAGACAGCAAATCCTTCAAAATAACACGTTTGTAAAAAGGATCATTATTTGTACGTCATGATGTACTCACAGAGACATTATGTATAACGTCAATGGTAATGCTTACAAGAGGGAAAACATTTGTATGTATGCAACTTTTGACAGCATATTAATTGAAGGCCACAATATTAGGATTGCTTGCCAGAAACACATCTTCTATAATCTTTTTAAGGCATGACTGTTTTCATGATGCAATAATACAGATTACAATTGCGTTATAATCTCTTCATAACTACCGGGTCATTCTGCGGCAAGAGGGAAGTATATATCTTGGTAGGGACAGTTTGAATGCCCACATCAGACAAAGACACTGCAGTAAATTATATGTAAGATTTCAAGGAGTTATTTTGGTTTGCAAACGGCAAACATTCCTTAATCTCAGAACTCCATTGGAGAACTTCACTTCCTTTGTTGCGCCATATTTGCATTTAAAACCAAAGCACTTAAAGAGGTGAAAAAACAAACGCATGCTAGATGCATCCAAGAGAACTGGATATGCCACACAAAACAAGAGCCCTGCTTAATTTTAACGTTTTTTTCAACAAAATTTCTATTAAATACTGTTCAAACAATTACACCAATAAAAAACGCTGTCTGGATAATAAAAAAGCTTTAGATTATTAAATAAATGATAAAGTACAAACAATATAAAAACTTGAGTTAATAAACCCACTAAACATTATAATTCAAAACGAAAAGCAGTAAGCTTACATTTTTTGCACTTTTGCCTTGCATGTCGTTGCTATCGTTGGTGGACTGAAATGGAACTGATGCACAAGAACTTTTGAGTAATTTGTACAAAAAAAAGCATAGAACCAAACAGCGGCTTTTTCTCTGTGCAACCCGCTCAAACACAATATTGAAAGTAATTTTATCTCAGTTTGTGAGTTTTGTGCCATTGTCCCGTTTAGGTGGGGTAGGTGGAGGCCCCCGAATTAGTGTTGAAAAGCCTGAAATATTCCCAGACACATTTCCCTGCTTCTGCAGAAGCTCAGGGGGCGGTGGTGGCAAAACCATGTCATCTATGGTTGCTGTTGGGTCCTGTTTTTGCATATTGTTTTCTAGAAAGTTTGCCTGTATAGTAACTTGGTGAGAAGAAGTTGGAATGGAGCCCCTCTGTGTGTAAGGTGGTGAAGAAGGTGGAGACTGGCTCATAGTGTTATTGTAGCGAAGTGATACTGGAGGTTGCGTCTTCCTCAAGGAATTCTTGGCCCAAGCAAGCTGATCTTCGACACTGACCACTCTTGCACCAGATTAATCACCCTGTAAGGATGGTGGTGGTGGAATGTCGGACTCCACTGGAGGTGGAGGAAATATGCAATTCTCTGGTGGTGGAGGGGCTGGGAACTCCCCCGTTGACTGGTGAGATTGGTTCAGATTGTTCTGCATAGCCCTAGAAAGATTTGCCACATTGAGTTTCCCTGGTTTGGGGTGTGTTTGAGGGCCAGTAGAAAACTCTTTGAGAGATGAGCAGTTGGAGGCCAATGGTCTTGAAGCAGAGCTAGGACTCATTTTACTCAACAAGTTCTTACGAGACTCCTGATACTCAACCGAGCCATTGAGCCTGGAGCTGCACTGTGGAGCTTTTTTTAAATTAATACTGGCCAGTGACTCAGCTGGGTATTTTCTGTTAGGGGAGGCTGGTATGGGGGGAGGTGGCACAGGAGGAGGAGGACCTGCAGGAGGAGTTGGTGAATTAAAGCTTATGCCGTTATCTGCAGGAGCGGGTGGAAATTCAAGTGACTTTTGAGGCAGATTGCTTTGATCTACAGGCTGCCATTTTGGCTTAGTTTTGACTACAGGTGGAGACTGAGGAGTTTTTTGACTGACGTCTTGACTGGTTACTGTGGGGCGTGGAACAGGAAATGGACTTGTAAATTGCTTAACCATCGTGAACACTGAGGAATTCTGGTTGATCTTTGAAAAACTATTCTGTTTGATAGGCAGGGGCTGATTCTTTTCTGGTGCTTGAAGTGGTGGTGGAGGAGGGGGTGGTTGAGGTGTAGGATATTGAGCTGATGATGCTACTGAGGATAATTGTAGAAAGCCACCGGGAGATTTTGGTACAGTTTGAGGTGGAAATCCACCAATGAAATTTTTGGGTTGAACTGGTAAGCTTACTAAGGTGGGTGGTAGCGGTGGTGGTGGTGGTGGAACTGCAGTTGTAGGGACATATTTTTGAGGAGTGAGAGTAGGTTCCATTGGAGAGGTCGTTGGCAGTGGGGGTGGTGGGAACTGTTTATGATCATCCTGGGGAATTGAGGAAAATTTGTTGGCATAGACATGCTTGAGTCCATTTGGAATTAAAGGAGGTTGAAAATGGCCAATCCCTTTAGCCTGTATGGGTGGCAGAGGAGGAGGTGGTGGTGGTGGTGGTGGTGGTTGCAGTAAAGGTGGTAGAGCCTGTTGCTGATTAGGTAATAATAGAGGAGAAGGTGGAAGAGACTGCACAGGAATTTTGGGTGGAGGTGTACGAAAAGGTTGTGACTTGGGGTATAGAGGTTGTGACTGTAAGGACAATGCAGGAGGAGGAGGAGGTGGTGGTAAATGATTAAAGTCCAAAGGCATTGGAGGAGGAGGTGGTGGTAGAGACTCTGACTCCATATGAATCATAGGAGGTGGTGGCGGAAAAGGTTCAGACTGCATTTGCCTTGTGGTTTGTGGAGGAGGTGGAGGAGGAGGTGGTGGTGGTAGAGACTGTGACTGTAGTGCAATTAAAGGAGAAGTAGGTAACAGAGGGTGTGGTTGCATGAGAGTTTTGAAATGGTAGGGAGGTTGTGATGGTGAGGATGGAGAATTGAAGGGACGTTGAACTGCTCCTGTGGATGGAGAACCACGCTTCAACACAGCCATGGCAGAGCCTGGTGCTGGCATCGAGGCAGGTGGAGGCAGAGGAGGAGGAGGGGGTGGGATGTTGGGGGGTGGAGCATTAATTAATTGTGGTTGGTTAGGGTTTTGCTCAGCTGGGGATGGTGATGCCTGCTGCTGGATTTGAGGCGGAGACTTCTGGTGACCTGTTGTCTGAGAAGCATTCCGTAGCCGTGTGATGGTGCTGTATTTTGCAAACATAATAGGGGTGGAATGGTGGGTAATAGAGGGAATAGGAGGGGGAGGCGGAGGGGGAGGCGGAGGTGGTGGAGGCGGGGGTGGTGGAGTGGCCTGTGGTGGTGGAGAAGGTGGTGAAGGCAGAGGTGGTGTAGTTGCCTGTAGTGGAGGTGATAAAGGGGGAGGTGGAGGTGGTGGTGGAGGCGGAATGACTGTTGTTGCCTGAGGCGGTGGAGTGGGTAGAGTTGCCTGGGGTGGTGGAGGA
>SRMA01027282.1:290053-360722 GCA_007224835.1 Danionella cerebrum | reverse complement strand
GGTGGAGGAGATGGAGCTTTCTGGGGTTGTGGAGGCAGACTGGGAGGAGTTGCCTGGGGGGTTGGAGGTGGTGATGGCAGAGAGGGCGGGGTTGTCTTGGGTGGTGGAGTTGCCTGAGGTGGTGCCTGTGTCACACTTCCACGTGGCTGGGGAACAGAGGGCTGTGGATGCTGCTGTTGACGGATATGATGAGATGAATGGCTGCTAGTGCTTGAATGGGTGGAACGGATTGACTCTGGCCTTGCCTGGAGAAAAAAAAAAAAAACATTTTCAATCTAATTATTATATTATTATATCTGCAGATTACGCCCCAATTCATTGAAGTACTAGAAAATGAATGACGTTTTAGCTTCAAACTTGATTAATCTTTGTTGAATCTGAATTTTATTCAGTAGAAAAAGGATGAATCTCAAATTGTAACTTTTCTGTATGATGATACAATACCAATATACAACATTTTATAATAATACTTTCTAGATGCGCAGACATTTTGATAATGCACATAAAAAATTATGCGCACAACTGAGTAGAATAAACGTATTGTCTGTTATGAAAAAAATGCACATAAACTCCGATGGAAACACATTCACCAAATAAATCCCAATACAATTGAATGATGATGCATTTTTCTATCTGTCATCAAAGTGACATCTTTTTCTCTTGGACTTGTTGGACGGAAACGGTGCTTTATTTGCAAATATTTTATATGGCAGAATCAATGCTCTTGAGGCATTTTACATTCCCTATCCAATCTCTGGGGCATCCATCTTTACTAATGGGAGCAGTGTCGTTTTCGTCATTTCGTTGACGGCACTTTTTTTCATAACGATAGCGAGACAGTAACTAGATAAACACTGCTCTTTGATGACTAAAACATGACGATGTGAGTTTTCGTTGACGAGACGATAATGGACGAAAATGTTAGTGGGTGGTCTGTCAGACGGACGTTTAAAATGCATGACATTTCTGCTTAATGTGCGTATAAATTAAATCCTAAAAAGTATCTGTTGCACCCTTCTATCCTTGTTTGGTCACGCCCATCACCTGGCATGCACCGCACAACGTGCTCAACACGTCACACTGTTGTCACTCATCACAGACAATGGACCACAATGGGGGTGTATTTTAAATACAACCCATCAGATAATAAAACTGTTAAAAATAAAAGTGTATTATGAAGGAAGATGGTGACAAATGTGGCCACAAAGTAGCCAGAAAAAGGTAGGCACCTGAAGGCTCACCACAAAGATATTTTTTTCGAAGGTAAGTTACAAGTGCTGGTAACATATCGTATAACATACGTAACGTTACGATGTTACTCGAAAATCGGCTCGTGATAAATTTCATAGTAAGCTTATAAATTAGTAAGTTTTCCACATACTCTTGCCGTAAATGGGCTGCTAACTTCAGGCTAAAGTTAGCTTTTGTTACGCTAACGGTTTTGTTTTGGCTTTTTGGGAGTAATGAACATTGATCCCACTGCTACCACTTTATCTGTGTGTAATAAACAGTTATTAGATTAGAAAGTATATGCAAACCTTATATGTCTAAAACCATTCCTTTATTATTGTAATTATTGGTGAAAATAGCTGATCTGCAAGCTCACAAGTGTTGAACTTATAGATAGAGCTGCTATTTTCACAACTTATGTGTGACACTGCCCAGCAGCAATCTCCAATACTTATTAACTTAAATTAATTTGTTAAACGACGATACTTTTTTCTTTTTTGAGTTTTTGTCAACTAAAACTATCACATTTAGAAGTGACTAAAACTAATAAGCATTTTAGTCCAGAAGACTAAGACTAAATGTAAGATGGTTGTCAAAAACAGCACTGAATGGTAGCCTCCCAGTGCTTCAGGCTCAGATGGCACGGTGGTGTTACAGGTTCTCAACTTGGGTAATGTAGCTTGAGCCAATCTGAATTTTCAGACATCATACAGTGCTGTGCAAAAGTTTGGGCACCTCTTTAAATTTTAGGGACTTGCCTTTAGAAATTATTTAAAGTCTGGATAATACATTTTAGTTAAATATTACACATTGACAAACTCAATATTTTGTGCATCCTCCTTTTGCAGAAATAACAGTCTGCTTTCTTTAGCTTCCACTTAAGAGTCTGAATTTAACCTTCCCCATATTACATCAACTAAAATACTCACTTTTGAGCTTTCTTCTATTTGAGTCCCTCTCTTCCAGGCTTCAGAGAAGATTGAACTGACCACACTCTGGGAGCGAGAATGAGATGGCGTACCATCTGACATAGCACTGTCTCTCTGGCTCGAATTGTTAGACTGTGACTCTGAAGAAAAAAAGAAAAAGCATGACAGTTTGTAAAACTTTTAAGGAAAAATCATGCAAAAAGCACGTGCGGAATTCCTGGTTACAATTGTTCTATGAAGAAGAGAAAAAAGATGTTCTGTTGATTGAATTGACTCCTACGAAATAGGAGTAATAATGCTCCATTTGTTTATAACGAGCAGAGTGATTGCCACACCCTCTGCTCGGTATAAATACTTGGATGGGACGTTCTTGCCCATTTTTCTTCTTAAGTCGAGGAATTATACCACGGTAAATATTATGCAGAACCTGAATATGGCAAACCCATTTTGATGTGCCCTCAACTGAAACCCTGGGTTGGGTTTGCCTCCTCTTGGGGCAGGGTTTACCTCCAATACTTTTGTGAAGGTACAAAAAGAAAAAAAAAGGATGCAATAATTGTTGTTTCGACTTCCATAGCATGGATGGAATTCAGAACTTTGGGAACCCAGCGATTTGGGAAGTTGTACTTTTGTTGCTCAATGTGGGTAGAACTGCACAGAACAGTGGCGTGTGTGCCATCAAAGTTTCATAGGAACCAAGACAGAGCCACCACAGAATAAGCTTTTACTGTCAGGGTGGAAGAAATTCCCCAGCTTCAGTAGTCACCCTTGGTGACTCCTTTAAGTTGAAACGCTGTCTGGACACAGACAGCCTGAGATTATACATAAAATGGTAGTGAGTGGCTAAATGCTCAAGGTCTTATGAGAGGGGTGTCTCTCTTTACATCTCTGGAAAGAATGGTTTATAGGTCAAGCCCCAACTCTTGGCATGAACCCACATAAAACAATTCACACAGCTATGAGAGGGTGAGATTACAGGGCAATGCCTTCTTTATCCAGGTCTAAATATTTGTGAGGCAAAATAGGAAAGGTGTGTGCATCTGAAACTGGCATTAATAATTTCCACTGCACAATGGAAGCTTGTTCATTAGCCCAGCAGCTGGAGTGTAATTGCTCTATACTCAGCGATTCCGAGTTACATTGAAGTGATAGAATGAAAGGGAACTGGTCACTCACCAGGGATACAAACTGAGCCAGTTCCTAACTTGATGCTGGAGCTGGAGAGAGAAGACCAGTCATAGGCAGCCTCTGCTCGCTTAATGGCTTCTTGGTAGTTCTCATATAATTGCTTCCCATACTGCACAAAAACAGAAAGTGTGAATAATGTAGAAAACTGACAAAAGAATCAATGGTTCTATTCTGGGCTTAACAGTTTGCTGTCAAATATTGACAGAACATAAGCATAGACTGCATTACACAAATGTGTTTAAGACCATTTTCATTTATTAGTTATATGCATTAAGGGAATCATGACATGTTGAGACTTTAATAGTGATTTATAAGAGTCATTTGAATAAAAAAAAAAAAAACTAAAAATGGACGTTCCGTATTTAAAAGAAATACAAGATTATTTCTTTTAAAAACTGGTTTTATTCACTCCATTGATGAAGTCACACAAGTTCAAAGGTTACGTCAAGGCTGAACATTTTGGTTGAATGTTTTACTATAGAATAAAACAAGACCTTATTTCATTGGTGATTGAATGGTTTATTAAACTTGTCAAATTAAAGTGCTTTACATGGAGGAATCAGCCAATGATCTCATCGGTAAAAACAGCCACAACTCGTTTAACAAAAATAAAATTAAATTATTAATTTACTTGTTTCTTCCGCACCTGGAAACTGTCGATGCTTTATTTAGCTGAACACTGTCTAATATCCATTGTTTCTGCCTTTCTCTGGCTCAATCCAAGCAGCACAGCGCAGACACTTCAGACCAGATCAGCCAATTAAAACAGCAATCGTTCAATTTAGGATGGTTCAATCGTATCTCAGTTCGCGCTTACCACGCCGCTGAAGCCTCAGACGCGCGCAAACGCGTCTTTGCATTGACTTAACATGGAAACCATCCGCGCTAACCGCGCGAACCGCGTTCGGTGTGAACGTGCCTTCAGGGGTTCCGTAGGTTTTACGTAGAAATTAGGTTCCGACCTAATTTCTCAATGGTGCGACTAAAAAAAATCAAAGGTCGCACCGGTGCGACCCGTCGTTCGAGGGGAAAAAACGAAACTCTGTGAGTCTCCCTGTTGTTCAACAACAGACACACATTAGTGGTCTAAACCAATCAGAGATAGTGAAGAGCGTATTCCGTCCCACCCCCCCCTCTGATTGGCCGTGGTCCAGATATTCCTGTATGTGTGTGAACGTACGTTTGAAAATGCATGTGATACAGTCAGACAGAGAGAGGTGAGTCCATCAGGTAAACAGTGGATGTGGCCGCGCATTACGAGAGAAGATGAAAAGAACGATTGACAGATTTTTCATTAAGAAAGATAAGTTAGGGCCTGATCGTGAAAATTATAACCAATGCTCTGACACGGAGCCATCAACCTCCCCTGTGACTGGCTCTAATACATTTAGAATCGAAACTATAAACTTCAGAATTTTCTATAAAACACATAACATGCCGCGATAAATGCACTGCTCAAGTGTCCCCTCTCCCCGCTGCCTTACAGCGGCAGGCAGCAGCAAACAGATCATCAGACGAGGCCGAGATGAGAATTAAGTTTTACGTTGCCTACAATATTGCAAAAGAAGAACTCCCCTTCACTAAATTCAAGTCCGAAATAATTCTTATGAAGAAAAATGGCTTGAACGTTACCCCGACGTACAGCAATGATGTCGTGCGCACCCAATTTATAGAAGTCATCGCAGATACATTGGAAAAAAAAAGACGTCTGTGCAAATCGTGAACAGTGCGTACATGGCATTCCTGATCGGCGGAGACACATATATCGCCAAAAAGGAATGCATCATTGTGTACAGTCGTATCTTGCGGAAGGAAGACCGATGAATATACTTATTGAACACATTGAGGTCGAGCATGCTCATGCCCAAGGTAAGCCATGTCATGTTATGGAGCCTATGTCAATAATATGCCTACCGTCTCGTTACTGCATTAACCATAATATTCTGATATTTAAAAATGAAAAAATAAATAAATAGGCTGCATTATAAACTCTTGATCTGGGTAGTAAATGGTATTATCGTTTTTATTTGTTTAATTAGGAATGAATGCTGCTTCAAAGAAAGCATTTGCTGCTCTTGGGGACCAAAATCAGTTTAAAGTTTAAATTTCAGCTCAGTAAAGCACTTTAAACACTTTTTCAGTAAGTTTTAGTTACCTTTCTTGTAGAATTGTGCTTCAAATAAAGAACTTTATATTGACCAGGTTGTTAGTTAATCATTTACAAGTCAATATTGTCTATATGGACAGTGATTTAAAAAAATAAATGAATAGATAACTAAAAAAAGTGAACTTGTGAAAATGGGGTGTTAAATGTGATGCGGTTGAAAATTTGGGTGCACCTAACTTTTGTGCTGGTGCACCTAAGAAAAAAATTTAGGCGCACCAGTGCAACCAGTGCAAAAAGTTAGTCTAGAGCCCTGACAGCAATGAATGTGGTATTTACCTAATAATATTAAAATGTTCACAATGTCAGAATATTTGGGATCTACTTTATTCATGTTCAATAAAATGTGATATAATTCAAAATTTGGTATTGTCATCTTTATGAGAATCCAATTTCTAAGCTCTAACCAAAATTTAGTAGAAACAGAGCAATAGAAAAATAAGTGCTCGAGGGTTTCCTCTGATTCATCACAAAATGTACAGGGATCAACTTCAAATTTGAATCGTCTTTTAAGAAATTCAGCGACAGGATAAGTTTTGTTCGGGATTTTGATGTGAGTTTCTTTAACTTTAGGTAACACTGGCCATTTAAGGAATTTAGAGAAACCATTTTTAACTATTTCAGGGGATAAATTGTTGCTCACATTAAAATTACTTCGATTATAATCATAAAATAGTTTGGATTTCAAAACTCTGGCAATTAGCTTATTGTTACATTTATCATCTATAAGGGCACATCCCTCGATCAAAATATTAAGTTGCATTGGTAATGAAATATTGTATTCAAGATAATTTTTAATCAGATGAATTAACGATGGAGGTACGATTCTGTACATTTTGCTAATCTCTTTCTGTGAACAATTTAAATTGAATTTGTCATTAAATTCTTTGGAGTTTAGAAAAAACCCCTTTGGATCCTAAGATCAGCTATAAATATACTGCCCTTATCAAACCAATCTTTTTTAAATATTGTTTTTCTATTGTTTGCAATGGCTCTGTTGTTCCATAAAATCAAGTTTTGAGGAGAAAAATTGTGAGAGAAAATCATTTTCCAATAAAGCAGCACCTGTTTATGAAATTCTGACAGTTTTAGGGGAATTCTATTTATAATAAAGTCACATTTTAAAAGGAACTCTAACCCTCCTAATTTTTTAAACAAGGACCTGGGAATGTGGAACCACATTGACTCTGGATGTGAGAGGCATGATTTCAGCCACTTTAGTCTAAAGGTACCAATCATGGATTTAAATTCAGGAGCTTTAATTCCTCCATTTGTGTATTCTTTTACTAACTGTGATTTCTTAATATAGTGAGTTTTATTTCTCCATAGAAATTTGAAAATCACAGAATTAGTTTTTTGATATTGACTGGGGACACGTAAAAGGAGTGACATGGATAAATTAACCTTGAAATACCTTCTTCTTTAGCCAGTATATTTCTACCAAAGATGGACAAATCTCTGACCAACCAACGACTTAGAGATGATTCAGTAGCATTTATACGGTTTTCAATGTTTACCTTTCCTCGTTTTTTAAGATTAAGATTTCTTTATCTCTCAGAAAAATTGAAGTATCATCTGCAAATTGACTTAATCTAAACTCTTTGTTTAAAATAGTAATTCTTTTCAAAAAATCAGATGTATTTATAAGTATAGCCAAAAGTTGAGTGGCAAGTATAAAGAGTTTGGGTGAAATGGGGCAACCTTGACGAATTCCACGGTGAATATTAAAGGAGGGAGAGAGTCCTGGGTTTGAAGAAATGTTTCGGTATAACATTTCAATAATAGTACAGAACTTTTCACCAAAACCAAAAAAATGTAGAGTTTTGAATAAAAAAGCATGTTCAATGGCGTCGAAGGCCTTGAAAAAATCAAGGAATAGAATGAAACTATCTGTTTCTATGTATTCTTTGTAATCTAAAAGATCAATTACTAATTTTAAATGATTATGAATATTTCTACCTTTAATGAAGGCAGACTGGCACTCATCTATAATATTTGGCAGACCTTGGTCAAGCCTGCTCGAATAAATATGTGCAAGTATTTTTTAATAATTGCAAAGCAATGTTATAGGTCTCCAGTTTTCAAGGGACAAATTGTCTTTGTTTGGTTTAGGAATAAGTGTGATAATGCCCCTCTTCGTGGTGGGAGACATTTGGCCATTTTTTAAGCATTCTAGAAAGGCACTGCATAATAGTTGTCTAATTTCAGCCCAGAAATGGATGTAGAATTCTACGGTTAAACCATCAGGGCCTGGGGACTTTCCTAATGGCATTGTTTTTAATTGCTGAATCTAACTCTTCGATTCTAAGCTCGTCCTCTAAGTGTAACCTCATTGTCTCATCAATTATAACCCTAAACTGGTTGATTTTATAAAAAAATACTTGACAATCATCAATGGAAAATTTAGATTGGTAGAGGTTGCTATAGAAATACTGTATTTCTTCATTTACTCTACTTTGACTGTTAATGAGACTATTATTTATCATGAGCATATTAATTTTCTTTTTTCTTTGACGATGTTTTTCAAGGCTAAAGAAGTAAGAGGAGTTTGAAATGAAAGCTCCATTTACTTTTTCCAAATACTCGTCATCTAATTGGCTTTGAAGAGTGTTTAGTTTTATTAAATCTTCTTCAGGCAAGTTTGGGGTTAGGCATAAGTTATTGATATCCTTTATTAACTTCTGATGTTTTTGTCTTTTACTAATAGCGATTATTTTGCTGGACCTAATAGCAAGTTCTTTTATTTTAAATTTAAACCACTCCCATTTGCTCAATGATGAAAGTTCTAAAGTCATTATTTCCTTTAAAAGATTTTTAGTTTCCTTGCAAAAGTCATCATTATTAAGTAAAATACTATTGAATTTCCACAAGGTATTAATATTGTGTTTAGAGTCAAACAATTGGAGCGAAATGAAGATGGCACGATGATCCGTAAGGGGAGATGTTGGTATAAAACATGACCTTACTTTGCTTATTAGGTTGGTGGATATTAACCAATAATCAAGTCTGGAACATTGACCATTGTTAGCAGAGTTAAACCAAGTATATTGACGGGAGTCTGAATTGTTGCTTCTCCAAAAATCTATTAGGTCCACATTAGCAATAAATGTGGTAATAATGTCCTCATAATTATGGGACTGTCCTTTTGGAGGATACCGGTCAATCCACTTATCAAGAACCAAGTTCAAATCACCACCTATCACAACCTTGTCAGTTTCAAATACTCTTTTCCATTCCCCAAGCAATTCACTTAAAGAAGAATAAAGCATCCTGTTTTGTGCTCTTTTGTTGAATCCATAAATACCTAATAAAATGAACTTTTCCCTATTAATTTCAATCACAACCATTAACCAGTGACCATTATCATCTTTCCGGTGGTTGATCACAGTTCCATTAAACCTGTTGAATAGAACCATGACCCCGGCTGAGTGTGCAGTTCCGTGACTGAAGAGGGCAGTGTCGCCCCATTGCTGTTTCCAGAAATTACAGTCAGTCTCTTCTGAATGTGTTTCTTGCAAGAAAATAATATTACTCTTCTGATCCTTACAAAACATCGGCTTTATAGTTTTTTCTCCAAGCCTCATTTTTTTCTCACCCTGATTGTTTTTTTTTTCTTACCATCATTTTTTTTCCTCCTACTGCCATTTTTTCTTCTACAGCCATGACCCTTTAGGGCAGGGGTCTCAAACTCAGTTTCTGGAGGGCCACAGCACTGCAGAGTTTACTTCCAACTCTGCTCAGAGAGACCCAGACCTGGAGCTTACAAACAGCCTGAAGGACCTAACGAGCGGCATCAGGTGTGTGTAGTTGGGGTTGGAGCTAAACTGTGCAGGGCTGCGGCCCTCCAGGAACTGAGTTTGAGACCCCTGCTTTAGGGGCTCCGTATAGTTGTTACAATAATACATACAGTAGACCTACATAGTACCAAAATGTTATAAGTAATAATTGTGTAATTTATGCATTTTATTTTAACATTTTTACTTTAATGTTTTTGTTTATTAGAACATAAGTAACCCATAACGGTAGCCTACAATAACATAAAATTATTGAATAATGCTATCTTTCAACACTAAATTTTATAAAAATCAAACACTAGCAATAACAGTGCACCACGTGTTTGAAAATAACTTTAATGAGACGTCAACAAGTGGCATGGTGGCCTTCCGGTTAGAGGGTTGTTGGTTCGAGGCTCAATGTGCGCTGGAGATAGGCACCAGCAGACCCCCTTGGCCCCAATAGGGAATAAGCGGGATGGAAAATGAATGAATGAGACGTCGACAAAATTGACATCCCATCTATCTAAAGTGTCATAGCTAAAATTTTCAGCCTTCGCTTCAGAGCATCTGAATTCTGTTGAATTCCTCAACATCACTAAAAGAAAGCACATGTTGTATAAGGAAAAAAAATCCAACAGTTTTTGTTCAAAGAAAAAAAAAGTAAAACATAGCTGTAGTGATAAATGGGTCCTGCCACAACAAGCCCTCCAGCTCACAAAGGCCATGAATGGTGGCCTGTACAAATAAAACACACAATCGCACACAAATTATTTAGGCAACCCAGCAGAGCTCATATAGTCAATTCTACACAGATTAATCAATATTTTGATTTGAAAAAAAAATCCAAAGGCTGCATTTTATTCCAAAGATAACTTATTTGTACATGTACAAAGGCCTTCCATCATTTGTTAAGGCACGGCGTCTCAAAAAGGCCTGCATTCACACGGAACTGCATTCGGGTTAAGTAGATTCCACCAAGAGGCAACCAAAGCAGTTTAAAACAGACCGTGAGAAGTACCCTGATTGACGGCTTGCACATGCTTGACCAGTTACATTTATTATCCACTCATAAATTTCGTAAAATGTATTTGAGTAGAAAGTAACATATTTGGCTTTGAAAAGTAGTGTAGAGTTACAGATTGCATTTTCTTCGTTACTTACTGCACACCACTGCAGGCAAGTTACTCGGTCACAATATCTTGTTGTTTGAACAAGTACAGCATAGTCTTTATGAAATAAACACTAGTGTGTCGATAAATGTTGATATGATGCATCATCACAATGGCATGATGTCAACACTATGTAACATTGTCATTTTAATGGTGGACAAATTGCACACTCACTGGTCAAAGACAAATTTTTGACCAGCATTTACAGTATTTGAGTAAATGCATTTGAGTTTGACACAAAGCAGCCGAGTAATCCTTATCAGCTAGCTAAAATATATTACAAAAAATTTAAGTTTATGGCTATCAGCCGAATCTGGTGATGCATGTAAATTACGTAATGTCACTTATTAACATTTCTTCACATCACATCATGATTCCTTTATTGTTATTAGACACAAGTACAGACAGTGAGATTGAAGCTGTCATCAGTATCTGTGCAACTATGAGGAAAAATTAAGTAAGCAATAGACTAAATAATAATTTAGTAGGTCAGAGAGTTCACCATATCGGAGATTCAAGCAAAATTGAAGAAAAACTAAATCAATTGTAAATAAATTCTTACAAATAAATTGCAAAAAATTGAAAATATATTGCACAAATATAGATATATTGCACTAATACACAAATATTGCACAATAATGACTATATTGCGTGAATATAGGTATATATTTGTAGCTTGCCACAGACAAGGACCCAAGTGAAGTGGTAAGACAGAACTTTTATTCTTTGCACTGAGCTGGAAGGGTGAGAATGGTCGAGTATGTCTCTGGAGGGGACCCAGCTCCTGTCCTTAGGTCCGTACCCTTCCCGGTCGACGTCTAACGTCCAGGAGGTCCTTCACTCTAAATATGGGGTTGGAAGGACGGGAGTCAGAATGGATGGAAGAGTGGGGGTGGGGTTGAGACGTACGAGACTGAAAAGGCTTGATGCATGACACGTGAAAGAGAGGACGTTCATGACTAAAGTAACAGTGGAAGGATTAATTAAAAAGGCCCAATGAATCTGGGTTCTAGTTTGCGTGTACTACCCTTAAGCACCAGGTTTGCGAGTGGCCAGCCATACACCTGGACCGCAAATCGAAAAGCAATAAATATAATATTCGTAATGCCGGAGCGGAGTACTGAAAGCGGTCTTCCACCCATTCCCCTCCTTATTGAGAACGAGGTGGTACGCATTGCTCAAATCTAATGTTTTGTATATCTTAGGACCTTGCAGGAGATCAAATGCGCTGGACATAAGCGGAAGGGGGTATTTACTCGCAATAATCGGCGCACGGCCGTAGCGAGCCATCCTTCTTCTTATAAAAAAAAGAAGCTGGCACTGGCTGGTGAGGAGGAAGGAACGATTGTACCAGCAGCAAAGAACTCCTCCAGATACTTCTCGAGGAACAGATGAAAATAGGAACATGTGATAACAATATTGCACAAATTCTAAATATAATGCCGAAAAATGGATATATTGCACATTCGAGGTAGTGCAGAAGGTGCATCAGTGTATATTTTAATTTAAAGGGGTCATGACAATGTTTTATTTTTAGTGATATTTAATTCAAAATGTGGTTCTTTTACACAAAAAGATTCAAACCATGTTCAGTGTCTGGTTATCTTTGTCACTTACCCTTACAGTGTCCTTTGGTTGCGCCAAATATACTCAAAAGGTAAAATAATAAAAACAAACCAAACAAACAAAAAACCCTCACTGTGCAAATCAAGAGAAACTTGATTTGTAGTCCAGGTAGACCTACAAAGTTGCACGCAGAAGCGCGAGAGTGCTCTCACCCAAGAAGTCCCGTTGATTCGAGTGGAGACACTCCGGAAGCACTGCCTCAAAGACCCCTGCAGAGAGGATGGTAGATCGCTCGCAATCCTAATTAATGATCCACGAGAGGAAATCCAGAGGACAACAGCCAAAACAGAAAAGATCCTGCTCTGCACCAGCGTGTCAGAGCCCAATTACTACCTATTCAGAGGGATCCCGATTACTAAACATAGCAGTGAATCAAAAGGAAGAAAAAAAGTCACAGAACATATACACACCGGAGGGAAGAGTCGCACAGTCACACGTTGTTGTCTCAGCAGAAAAGACTACAAACTACTACCCAGCAGCCACAGAGTTCCTGATGTTAAAATAAATTACTAAATGGCCAGAGCAGAACAGAGCAAATACTCCAGTCGCTATTCTCACCTACTTCCTGGATGACGTTCACACACACGTGGAGATGCTTCAGTTGACACATCTCTAAAGCATTGGATGACTTGCACATAAATACACCCCTCAATGCACTGATAGGGTGGCTGATTCTAACCAGATGACCAATTGTGTCCAATCCCCCCAGAAAATGCCTTGAGTGGCTCCTCTCTGCCACATTCCACCTCGCCATCGAGAATCGTCAACCCGATGATAAAACAAGCAAAAATAATAATCCCAAGGCCTAAACAAGACAATAACTGTATTGGACAACACGCTGGGATTGGAGCTAACCCCACTGGCAGCTCTCTCAGACAGCCTTGGCAAATGGTGAATATTTGAGTGTTGACCTCCAGTAGTACGCCCAGTTCGTCGAGGATGAACTTCTCATCCACTGGACAAAAGGCGCATCTCTACCCGGAGCCATTGTCTGTGTATCATCTACAGTGCTAGAAGAGGGCATACCTGGCACCAAGACTTCTGAAGGGATTAAATTCATACTAGGGTGAGGTTCAGGCAGAGCTACTCACAAATCTAACTCTTCCACACTGTCGTCATTCAGATCTGTGTTTACAGGCAATCCCTCCATTCCGGATTTGGAACCTGTTTGAGGGCCCACATCACCAGTCACAGGAGGCAGAGTTCCCCATTATTGCACTTTCAGCAAAGAACGATGAACAGGCCTCACCTTGGTCAGATCCTTAACTGGTGCAATGGTGTATACCGACCCGCCAAGTACAGGTGCTTCCAGAACTTCATAAACTAATGGGCTCTAGAGGTCCTCAATTTTTTGACGACCCCTAAGACTAAGATAGGGCACCTTCAAAAGCTGCTTCCAACCTGGCTTGATGCTCCAAAATCCACTCGTGCACGCTTGCAGGCCCAGACTCTGTAACACGCCCAAGAAGGAAATCAACAAGCAGCCTTGGCTGCAGGACAAACATTAAGAAATGTGGAGATTCACCTGTAGACTGGTGTGGAGTGGTGTTATAAGAAAAGAGAACCTGAGGGAGACAGGATACCCACTCTCTCTTCCGCAAGACTGGCAAGGTACGTAGCAAATTGTGGAGTGTCCTGTTATATCTGATATGGGGTTGTAGGAGACTTTGGTACATTATAAAGGTGACAGAGCTGGTGGATGAGTCAAAACTCCTGCCGTGGTCAGAGTGGATTCGAAGTGGCACTCCAAACTTATAATACCACTCATTTACTAGTATAGTGGTACCCCTAGATACAAACTTAATTGGTTCCTGGGTGACCTTCGTGTCTCGAACAATTCGTATCTTGATGCAAGTTTTACATGTAAAACGCCTAATCCGTGCAACGGCTCTCAGAAACTACTGTATAAGTAGATGAAAAAAATGGAAAACCAGAGAAAAATCTACACATTGTTAATGTAATAAATGATAATAAAACAGAATAAAACATATGCAAAATACGTAACATGTACACAAATGTGAAACCTTACCTTGAGTGAAGCCATGTGTCGGAGGAGGTGGAACGGATGCAGAAAACATTACGGCACCATGGATCAAAGTTGACTTTCTCGAGATATTTCATGAATTACTGACACAAACACAGTTTCAAGCACAAGCACAGACAGATGGAGAGACGCTTCTGAGAACGCGTGACTGTGTTTCTCTAACTTGCACTACAGAACAGTACTTTCCACATAAACATTTTTTTACGACACCTTGACTCTAATATTTGTTATAGCACATTATTAGTAATATATACCTAATGTTTTGCAGTGTTGTTGAAGTGTTTTGAAGCGTATCAGCACCCGGGAGCACAACGCGACGTGACCCAGAAGCGCACCATGGTGTCGGACGGAAAATACAGCAGAACAGCTTGTGAATGTTCGTATCTCTAATTTTTCTTCGGATCTCGAACCAAAAAATTTTCCGTGAGACGTTTCGCATCTCGAACATTTCGTAACTCGAAGCATTCGTATCTCGGGGTAACGCTGTACATTCGCCACAGTCTCCGCCCGTTAGTCACGAGTCGGAATGGCGGGAGTTTACTTGGTGAAGACATCAGTCATCACAAGTACACTCTCCAGACCAGAGCAGGATTGCTCCATAAGCGAAAAATCCAAGGCCAGGATCTCATTCTCATTCTTTTTAAATCTAGTAATATATTCTACCGGCCGTGATCACATGTATAAACATTAGGGGTGTAACGGTTCACGGTATGTATTGAACCGTTTCGGTACGGCCTGTTCGGTTCGGGACACTTGCGTACCGTTTCAGTATTCGGTATTTTTTTTTTATTAAATGATATAAATGTATTATCAGCGCGATATTAAGCGCAGCACAACAATGTTCCTAGGCGAGTTTCCGCACGGATGCTATTGACTGACGAGCACGAGCGCGAGAATCATATCAAAAGCGAAAGAGAAGCCAGAGCTTGAAGACCCTCTCACCTCACTGCGGTCTCGTGTTTGAGAACACTTTGGCTTCTCTGTTAAAAGACATAACGGGGATAGACGAGTGGATAAATTTAAAGTTGTATGCCGACATTGTTGCATGGAGATAGTTTCCGCACGGACGCTATTGAGTGACGAGCACGAGCGCGAGTAGGAAAATGGCATGGCAAAAGCGAAAGGGAAGCCAGAGCTTGAAGACCCTCTCACCTCACTACGGTCTCGTGTTTGAGAACACTTTGGCTTCTCTGTTAAAATACATAACGGGATAGACGAGTGGATAAATTTAAAGTTGTATGCCGACATTGTTCCACGGAGATCGGGCAGGCAACACATCTAACATTTTCTACTGCTGGAGATATTATAACCAGATATATGCTCTCTTCAGAAAATGTGGACTGGTAATCTATCCTAACTAGTTGCAGTATTTCATTTTTTATTTAAAAAAAAAAGAGTGCAATTTATGTAAAATATCACCCAAATGTGTCACTTTTATTTATTTTATGCAAGAATTCTATTGTGTATTGGCAGCTTTTCAAAATAAAGAATATGTAAGTTCTTATTGTTTTGTACCGAACCGAATGAACCGAACCGAACTCTCCAAGACACTGTACCGAACCGAATACGATTTTAGCGTACCGTCGAAGTCGAAGCCCGGGGAACGCCGATGAGACCAGCCACTGGAGATCCCATTCCTCTGGCCGGAAAACCACGCGTCACTGGATTAATCGCGCACATCCTAAAAGCAGGCGCACGGCTGATTTACTATGGAATTTATTTTGTGCCAAAAAGACACGCGTAATTTCAGCAAAAACGAACGCAAATAAATTGATTACAAAGAGAAAAATTATATTTATATATATATATATATATATATATATATATATATATATATATTTATATATTTATATATATATATATATATATATAAATATATATATATATATATATTTCTTTTTTCAAAAACAAACCTTCCATGGGGGCGGGGATAACAGTGGTTCGCCCTCATTGAACAGTACGGTTTTGATTGGCAGCTGAATGAACCATACGCAGAAGCGTTCGCGTTTAGGCATAACATTCAGGATCCCTGAGCTGAAGCATACGCTCAGCTTATTCAATACAACGTCGCTCGTATATTATCATAATAAGACTAAAACTAAATCACATTAAATCTTTTCATGTCCTTAAGCTTCATGTGGATAATTGATAATATTTATATAATTGATAATATTTATATACTGTACAATATTTGGTTTTCTCAGGACAGCGTTTGTCCAGCAAGTGGCGGTAGCCACAGAGTTTGTATGTATACTGTGTGTTGTCAAGGAGACGAAGTTGTGTCTATGTTGAGAGTGAAGAACTAGAAATAGAACCCCAAAATTAAAACCACGCTTGTTATACTACAAGTGTTTTACATTGAGCATGTTGAAGCCGTTAAAAGTTGTTTCTCCAACGATCCAAAAGATTTTTTTGTGGATTTAAAGGTAAATTAAAGAAAATCACGGGTGGCTATACGCGTATATATTACGGTGTTTGAATGTTATACATGATTAATGTTGTGTCATCTTTTTTTGAGGTTTTGTTGTGTGGCAAGCTAAAATGTGAGAAATGTAACCAAATGAACAAACACAATAATGTTGCTCCTACAAAGCGTTCCTTAACGTTTTTGAACGTGATACATGTTTGTTTACATATAGTGTTTCCTGTGGAAAGTAAAACATTTATCAGAATCAGAAGTAGCTTTATTGCCATGTGTGTGCGTGTGCACACACAAGGAATTCCTTTTGATACAAAGGAGCCAAACTGCAAACTGCAAGGAGTTGAAATGCGAGAGTCCAGAAGCGGGAGAAAGAGCTAAGAGTTCAGCAGATGGATAGCTTGAGGAAAGAAGCTCTGTTTGTGCCGTACAGTCCTGGTGTTGGTGGCTCTGAAGCGGCGGCCAGAGTGCAAGAGCTCAAAAAGGTGGTGTCCGGGGTGAGTGGGGTCCAGAGTGATTTTGTTAGCCCTCTTTCTCACTCTGGAGATGTACAGGTCTTGGAGGGAGGGCAGGGGAAAACCGATGATCTTCTCAGCCCTGTGAATAGTCCTTTGAAGTCTGTGGACGTCTGCTTTAGAGGCGGAGCAAAACCAGACAATGATGGAGGAGGAGAGAACAGACTGGATGACTGCAGAGTAAAATTGGGTTAGCAGTGACTGTGGAAGATTGAACTTCTTCAGCTGTCGCAGGAAGTACAGTCTTTGCTGGGCCTTCTTCACAATGCAATCGATGTGTGTACCCCACTTCAGGTCCAGAGAGATGATGGTACCCAGGAACCTGAATGATTCCACTGGTGTCACGGTGGTATTCAAGATGGTAAGGGGGGTGTGTGCAGGGGGGATTCTCCTGAAGTCCACTACCATCTCCACTGTTTTGAGGGTGTTGAGCTCAAGGTTGTTTAGACTGCACCAGAGAGCCAGCTATTCCACTTCCTGTCTATACGCAGCCTCCTCACCATCCTGGATTTGACCAATGATGGTGGTGTCGTCTGCGAACTTTTGAGGAGCTTTACAGAGGAGTTGTGCGAGGTGCAGTCGTTGGTGTAGAGAGAGAAGAGAAGTGGAGAAAGAACACACCCTTGGGGGGCGCCAGTGCTGATGGTTCGGGTGCATGATGTGAATTCCCCCATCCTCACAGACTGCTGTCTGTCTGTCGGGAAGCTTGTGATCCACTCGCAGGTGGAGTCAGGGACGGCTGGGAGTGTTTGTTGCTGGGAGAGTTTGTTGCGAAGCAGTGATGGAATGATGGTATTAAATGCTGAGCTGAAGTCCACAAACAGGATCCTCACGTAGGTCCCTGGCTTATCCAGATGTTGCAGGATGTAGTGCAGCCCCATGTTGACTGCATCCTCCACGGACCTGTGAGATCGGTAGGCAAACTGCAGGGGGTCCAGTAGGGGTCCAGTGATGTTCTTCAGATGGCCCAGCACCAGTCTTTCAAATGACTTCATGACCACAGATGTCAGGGCCACTGGTCTGTAGTCATTGAGACCTGAGATTTTAGGCTTCTTGGGGATGGGGATGATGGTGGAGCGTTTGAAGCATGCTGGAACTTCACACAGCTCCAGTGATCTGTTGAAGATCAGAGAGAAGATGGGAGCCAGTTGGTCAGCACAGGTTCTGAGGCAGGTTGTAGAGACACCATCAGGACCTGGTGATTTCCTCCTTTTCTGCTTTCTGAAGAGCTGACAAACATCCCCCTCGCTGATCTGTAGAGGAGGAGTGGGAGGATGGTCTGTGCTGAGGATGTTTGTGAGGGTGTGTGCTGGAGGTGTTGATGGCTGTTCAGGGAGACGGTCAGGGGTTGTCTCGAATCTGCAGTAAAACTCATTTAGATCATTAGCCAAGTTTTGATTGCACATTGATGAGGATGCCTGAGCTTTGTACTTTGTGATGGTCTTTAGGCCTGACCACACTGAAGCAGGGTCGTTGGTTGCAAACTGTTTTTGCAGCTTTTCAGAGTATGTTCTTTTGGCAGCTCTGATCTCCTTATTCAATGTATTTCTGGCCTGTTTGTACAAAGCGCAATCTCCACTCTTGTAGGCAGCACCCTTGGCTTGACGAAGCTGTTTGAGTTTTCCAGAGAACCATGGTTTGTCATTGTTATATGTCACATAAGTCCGGGTGGGGATGCACATCTCTTCACAGAAGCTGATGTAGGATGTTACAGATTCTGTGAGCTCGTCCAGGTCTGAAGCAGCAGTTTCAAAAACACTCCAGTCCGTGCAGTCGAAGCAGGCTTGCAGGTTCTGCTCTGCCTCAGTGGTCCATCTTTTAACAGTTCTCACTGCAGGTTTAGCTGCTTTGAGCTGTTGCTTATATGCTGGAATAAGGTGGACCAGGCAGTGGTCGGAGAGTCCTAAAGCTGCGCGGGGGACGGCGTGGTAGGCACCAGGGACGTCACTAGGGTTGACAGATAGGGGGTGGCTTAGCCCCTGGAGGGCTTCTCGTACATTGCATGCGGTGAAAATAGAATAGAATAGAATAGAATAGAATTTACTTTATTAATCTCTTTGGGAGGGTCCCTCAGGACTGTGATGGTGTTGACACCATCCCAGACCTCCTTCATGCGTCTCTCACTCAGTTTCTTCTCCACCTTCCTCCTGTAGGTGTCCTTTGCCTCTTTCAGGCATAGTTTCACATAGTTTCTGTAAAACTCCCACTGTGCTGATTGAATAGCCAGGAATCTGACCAAGAACAGTTTTCCCCTAAGAAAACTTGCTTGGACCCTGCCTAGATCCCCACACCCCACCGTGTGTTCACTGCTGTTTACTGCTGCTGCCTCCACACTGTTGTGTTGGTCCAGCTGCTTATGTGGCCGCCTAAATTAGGGCTAACGACATCACTGAGTTGCATCCTCAATAATTCATTTATGCATGACACAGAGATGACACTGTGCCTCAAAGACACTTTCTGATTTGTCAGAACGTTGTGAGACAACCCACAACTCTGAGGTTTAAAACAGCTTTACTTCCCTTTGTTCAAAGAGAGAAGTCAGAAAGAAAGAAGTCCATCTTTAACGTGGACTGAGAATCCCAGGGCTCTACGGCAGAGCCCCCACTCCCTTTCACCATCGCTTTGCAACAAACCAGCGATGGCATCCATCTTTCTTTTCATAAACTGCCAATTTTGAATTGTCCATGATACGCAGCGACTGAGAGCAAAGGACATCCTCAAACTATACAAAGGGCTGTATGCGTACCAGGACACCTTTAATCTCTCCTCTTCAAGAGAAGCATACAAAACAGATTCATCATTGCAAGCCATTTTCTCCTCCCAGCTGACCATCGAGCTTACTCTGGGACCCACAGAAGTCATCAGGTAGCGCTGCTTTAACTGAATCAGTGTGAGTTTGATACAAACGAAAATATCTTGAATGTGGTTGATTTTCTGCCCTCTAGTCGAGGTTTGAAGAATGCTAGCTATTGTTATTCCAGTTTCCTCTCTTCCAAGTTTGAATTTGTTGAATGTTTAGATTAGCTTTCTTTGATGAGCACCGGGTTCAGGAGTGTCTATAGGGTGTTCTCTGAGAAGGTGTTTAGTTTTTTGGCCAAAGCGCAGGGTTTTTTGTAGTATGTAGTAGGATTTTTCTGATATGTTTGTTCAGGCCACATCTGAAGATGGCTATCAAGGATTGTTCACTCCAGGGGCAGGAGGCGGCTAGAGTTTGGAAGCACACTATGTTTTTTTTCCACAGTGTCCTTGTCCTGTTCACATCTCTGTATCTGCTTGGGTCTAGAGAGCTTTTGGGAGATATATATAAAAAACTTTGTGGAAATGTTAGCATACGAGTCAAGCAGGTGACTACTGCCACGCCATAACAAAAAAATTCAGGGTTCATCTCCATGAAGAGTTCTATTTGGAGGAGGAATCTACTGTAACCTCAATGCCTGCCAGTGACCTTCCTTTTTTTGCATGTTTACATCCGGGTACATCTAAATTCCCCTTAAGTGTGAATGTGTGAGTGAGTGTGGTTGTTGCTTTCTGGACTCCCGCTGGCTTGCTGTTCTCTGTTGATGTCTCTGTGTATTTGCTTGTCCACTACCCTGTGTTTCACCTCTCCTCAGATCTCTAATGTACCTTCTCAGGGTCTCCTGTTGGTCGTGATCCTCATCTTCGGCTCGGTCACAGAGAGTGCGACCTGTCTATTGCCTGATGTGCGCTGGAGATAGGCACCAGCAGACCCCTGCATCCCCGAAAGGGAATTTATTGAAAGTGTCTGTGTCTGCAGAGTTATTTTTGGGTTTACCAAATGGTCAATTTGATGAGAGGGTGATCTGCTGCAAGTTGTACATGTCACTTGAGGTGGAAGGAGAAGGCAAAGACTTGTTGGTCATACTGACCCTGATCTACAAACACGAGGACCACAACGTAACATAAAGAGTTTATAAAAGAGCCTCTTGTTCACAAAAAGACTGTTCACAACAGTGCCAGAGTTCTTGAGTGTATTCCTTTGGTAAGGAACCATTGGTGGAGCGGCAGGTGAGTTTACAGGTAAGTAGTATTCGGTGCAGATGTGTCCATGGGTATTCCAGCAGAGATCCGCAGGTGAGTAAGCACCAGATGTAAGTGTTCAAGGGGTGTATCCAGCATCAGGCAGGGAGGAGAGTACACACCGGCCAGGGTGCTAAACCAGCACACACTCTCACTCTGTGACCGAGCTGAAGATGAGGATCGCGACCAACAGGATCGTGATCCTTGGGCAAGCCACTTCATCCACATTGCCCTGTATGGATGTGTGTGACTGGAGGTGGGCAGGAGGCCCTGTCAGACTGCCCCAGGGAAGCTGAGGGATACTAAGGTAGCTTATAACCAGAAGTGTGTGAATGTGGGGTGAATGAATAATGCTCTAAAAATAGTGAAGCGTCTGGAAAAGCAATCAATAAATCAAAGAAATTATTATTATTATTATTAAGTGAATGTGATTGTGGTCCGCAGCAAGAACATGAGTGTGTCTGGAAGTACATGAAGAAAGTGAAGGATGTGAGGAAGCTACACCCACAAAAAATCTGTGGATGTTTGGAACAATCTAACTGCAGAGATGCTTCAAAAATGTGCAAGTGCACCTCGAAGAACTGCTGTTTTAGATTTCTTTGATGAAAATAAATGATTAAAACTTCTTAAAGCATTCCTTGTTTACAGCATTTTTTACGCTTGGCTAAAACTTTTGAACAGTACTGTAGATGATACGGTTACAGTCTAAACAAAGAGAGAAAAGCAGAGATACGAACAAATATACTTCTTCTTTAAATAAATGTTTTTATTAAAAAAATAATAGATTTTAAAATAGGATGTATATAAAAATATATATTTTTTTGAAAACATTTGAAGGTTGGGATTCCAGTAGTGACTAGATCTGGTCTAGCCTCAGCCGATCCGCCGGATCACGAGCCAAACACAGCCTGATGATGTAACACCATTCTGGAATTTTCAGAGAGAGAGAATTATTTTATGAAGAGCCACCAAAAATAGTATATAATAATTTCTAATGCTTCTTTCTTTTTATGATTAATGTCTATAAATCTCAGAGTCTGAGTGAAGGGGAGTATTGTGCTTACCATTCGTCTCACACGCTTTCATGATTTTCTCATACATGGCTGCCAGGCACCAGACGTACGCAGGTTCTGCGAAGAACGTTGGCTTATCGTCAATCTCCGGCGGGCAGAAGATCTCATTTCCTGTAAAGAATCCACATTATTTATTAATTTCATCAACAATCAGACAATATGTGAAGACAACACCAACATACCGTGATAGTCAGAACTCTCGAAAGGCTCGTCCTCGATCGCCAAAGCACATCCGAAATCGATAACCTTCAGGTCCAAAGACGACTCTGACACAAGGACGTTTTCCAAGTGCAGGTCGCCATGAAAAATTCCACAAGAAAAGAGGTGTTTGGCTGCATCAAGAAGCTGCTGCCGAAACCGTGAAGCAGTTCCTCCATCTATGCTCCCACAATTCTCGAGGTAGCGGTACAAGGTCATGCTCTGATCAGGAACCTCCATGATTAGGATGAACCCCACGTCGTTCTCCATCCAGTCAAGCAGTTTAATGATCCTAGAGCATGAAGTCCCCGATCTGAGCATCATGGCCACCTCTGCAAGCACAGGTCTAGGCTCTCCATCCTGGAGAAAAACAAATGAAGGTCATTATAAAGATCATCATTTCGATTGGCGGGGTTGTTTCCTGTACAGCTCTGCTCAGAAGTTTACACACCCTGACGAATTTTCTGATTTCTTGACCATTTTTCAGGATAAATTAACGATAACACAAAAGCCTTTTTCCACTCGTGGTTAATGGTTGGGTGAAGCCATTTATTTTCAAACAACTGCGTTTACTCTTTTTAAGAAGTAGAGAGAGGGATTCTGTTTAAACAAATAAACATTTCTGCAACAGCTAGTGGAAAAAAATAAGGGACGCAAAGTAAAAGCCACATATCTGAGAACTTTTGTACATTTGGAGAGTGAGTCAACGAGGCCTAAGATGAACGGAACACCATCCCCGCGGTGAAACATGGAGGTGGGTCACTTATGTTTTGGTAACATGATGATCTCCAAAGGCACTGGAAACTTGGTCAAAAGATGAATGCAGCATGTTATGAAAAGATACTGGAGGATAACATTGTACTCATCAGCCTGGGAGCTGCGCATGGGATGTTACAGGACATTCCAACACAACGACGATCTAAAACACAAGGTCAAGTCCACTTTTCATTGGTTACACCAGAACAAGGTGAAGGTTCTAGAGTGAGCATCTCAGTCTCCTGACCTCAATATCATCCACCCACTCTGGGTAGAACTCAAACTTTCAGTTCATGCGACACAGCACAAGAATTTACAAGAGTTGGAGCCTTTTGCCTCTGCTTTACCAACAGAGAAGATAAAGAACCTCATGGACAACTACCCCAAGAGACATCAGACTGTCATTGATTATTACACAATATTAAGAGCTGGGCTATAAACTTTTGATCAGGATCATCTGGAAAGTTTCTGTTGCTATTATGAATTTAAAAGAGTAAACACAGTTGTTTTCAATAAATGGTTCCGATATGAAACACGATACAGAAAATGAAGAGTGAAAGCAAAATTGACACTCACCACTTCAAGATAACTCTCCACCCCGTAGGTTCTGATGCACTTTATTGCAGCCTGTAGATAGAAAACAAAATTGAATTCTGTGAAAATCTATTTGTTTAACAGAGAACAGTCAAGGAACATCTCTCTGTCTGGAGCAGATTGGTGCTTGCATTCAGAAATGTTCTCTACCTTTTTGCTTCTATCTTCTCTGTGGATTCCTTTAAAGACAGATCCATAGCATCCCTCTCCCAGAAGACATTCGTAATCGTAGCCGCACTCTGAAAAACAAATGACAAGATGATGGATTCGAGAGATTATACTTTCATTTCATGTTAAATAATCTCAAATCACTGCTTTTCTTTTGAGTTTTAAACATTTTATATGCATTAAATATTTTCAGACAGTTAATAGAAAAGAAACAACAGAGGCCGACAGCAATGAGAAGAGCAAAGAGAGGCATCAGTAAAGAGAATCATAATTCATAACCGTACAGTCATAAGATTTAACGGTGAATCCTTCTGATCATGAGATTTTAATGTGATGTTCTGAAAATGATCAACTCTGATTGGACAATCCATCAAGGATGAGAAAAAAAGGGTTTTGTGATCTGTCAATTTTACGGTTTCTGCTGAAATAAACATCTGAACTGAACCAAACTTCTTAACCTTCTCACAAGATCTTCTACTTTGATTGAGTTAAAGACAACAGAAGAAATAAAACAATAATTGATTCATTCGAGATCCTGAGAATTACTCACCGAACGCCAGATCTTCCAGTTCAAGATCTGAAGGATGGTAATGCCCAGATGAATCAGGTTCAGGATCAGAGGAGATTAAAGGCTCCTCCTGAGGGAGCAGAGAAGATTCTCCATCATGATCCTTGTGATCTGGCTCTGGTGAGGGGTGTCGGGATCTGTCCTGGTCACCGCAGAGGAAAAGTTTCCTGATGTTCTTGGTGCATTTATGGAAGAAAGAGCGCTTCCTCTTCCTCTGCTTTTCTAAAAAGTAAATAAAAAAATAAATAAAAAGTTATTCTTTGTAATTAGAACACAAACGTTCTCAGATTTTGAGCAGCAAAAGTTTCAGATGAGAATTAGAACTAAAGATAATGAATACAGCACTGAAAATAAAACATGGCTGGAGTAAAATGAACCACTGACTCACCCTCAGGGACATCCTCAAAAGAGGCTTCTGGTGGAGGTGGACTGGCTCCAGGTGGGGTTCTGGAGAACTCCACCACTTCCTCATCCCGCCGACGAAAGGGGGACTTCAGGCCATTCAACACTCTCTCGAGAAAAGAGCTCCCAGATTTTGCTAAAAAACAAAGAAGAATATTTTACCACTGGTTTAAACAAAATAAAAATAATTTATACATTCGATCTGCTTCAATATGAATTAATCATTTTTATTTATAAAGACCTGACAGAAAATGACAAATTGGCATCAAATAAGTTTATAAATCTAGCTTATAACACATTACTATGTAAATAAATAAACAAAACTGTCATGTTTTGAGTGGTTATGAATTGTTTTCTCCACCAGGTGGAGCCATTTTTCCAGTATAATTTCAATTCTGATTACATTCTACTTGTAGATAGAACTATTTTTGATATTTAAACTGAAAATAAATCTACCCCTGACATCTGTGGGATTGACTCTACTTTCCCTGTGGATCAGTGGTAGAAGCGTCGCCTGCGTTCGATCCCTGCGACAAAACACTGATACATGAATATTTATGAACAATTTAATGAGTAATAATATGTAAGTGTATATCAAATTATTTATGAAGAGTGATAAAGCATATGCTAATTTGTTTATTTAATCGAATGGTCAAAGTAGCATCTTCTTTTTATGATTTTAAAGATATAACATAATATTAGAAAAGCAGCTCTCATCACTAAAACTATTTTTAAAGAACAGTTAAAACAGCAGTGTAATAAACATCGCTATTAACATTTTGTATTTGTCTTGACATCACAAAATATGTTGTTATATCTTTAATGGAACAAATTACAAAAATAACTCTTTATGTCAAAATGTGGAAGTGTATCGGACACGATTTATAATTTGAAAAAGCAGTTTACGCCTTAAATAAATAATAAACGCTTTGTTTTGTCAATAAGCGTCATTTAAGATGTAATTTAGGTTGACTAGTTATCGTAAATAACATTTTACGGTTGTTTCATCTTCAGTAGAAGCCTGCTGCAGAAGGCAGTGTCTAAAAAGCTTCCCGTAACTTATTTAAACTTTTTTTTTTACTTTCACCTCACCTTTCGTGCTTCCCTCCATGGAACCTGCAGGTGAAACCGTAACGCGATGCCGAGAAGAATCCAGAATGAACGAAGAGAACGGAGAAGAAGAGAAAACAACAGTCATGGGGCAAGAGAGAGAGAGAAATGATCAGTGGAAACGCTCGGAGTTCTTATAGAAGCCTCTGAGGAGACACGTCACAATGACGTCATTCTAAGAATCAACGAACATCCAAAAACAAAACATTTAAACTGCACCTAAGCGAATTATCCTTCCCGTTTACCTCACTATAACAAAACACTATTTTAACTCACACAATTATCACAAAAAAACAAACGAGTGATTGAACTTTATTGTAAGTTTCTGCTCGTTTTAGCAAACACGGTTCCAAACAGCTCAGGAAACATCTAGCATCCAAAAAAGCCTTCTGATGGTCTTAACATTTTTCCCAAGCAACAGTAATTCAGTATTTAATTCATATAATTTGTTTTGTTATTTTAAACACGCAAATATACCCATGCACTTGCCTCTTATTAGGTACACCTTGCTAATTGGACCCCCTTCTGCCTTTTATTTTACACTGTTCTCTAAAGGTACCATAATTCTCTTCGGGGTCCTGACGAGTTTCCCCTTTTTGTTAATTTTTTTTCTTAAATTTTTTTTAAGTAGGTTTGCTAAAAATGTGCCATTTTTAAAGTTTCCTGCCGTAGCCGTGCTATCTGAAATGTTTTTTTTCTGTCAGTTATGTTTTTCAGTTCTGATTTCTGTTTTCTTATTTCTTTCAAGATGCTTTCTTGTGGATTGTTTGCATAGGTAGTTTATAAGAAATAAAAGTTTCTAATTCAGGATACTTTCCTAGTATCCTGTGTTCTGTAAAGGGAACATTGAGAGTTCGTCTCATGTTGTTTAGTACGGACCTGTAGAGGTGTAACACAGGTGTAACAGATGTACAGTAAAGTTGGTTCACACGTTCGCTCTTCGTTTGATCTTTATCTAACAAAGCATTAACACAACATGGTGTCAGAAGTACAGGAGTTGTAGAAAGTGAAATAAACCTGAAGTGGACATTAATAAGTAAGTCTACGCAATTAAAATGTCTACCTTTTGGGAAAAGACTGCAGGAGGAGGGCTGGCATTAAATGAGAAGTGTGTGTTTGCAACAAATAACACAATGTTTCTGGGGCATCACATCACAGCAGAGGGCATCCCACCAGACCCTGAGAAAGTCGAAGCAATTTTGGAGATGCCTGAACCGACTAGTGTGGAAGGAGTCAGGAGACTACTGGGTATGGTTAATTACCTGGAGAAGTTTCTGCCTCATACACGTGTCCACTCAAGGAGAAAAATGAATGGTGTTGGGAGATACCACAGAAAGAGGCACAGAAAATTGAAATCAGAGTTGAGCTCCACTCGTGTCTTGCCTTCATACTCACCGTCAACTGAAACATGTAGCTGCAGATGCATCCTCATTTGATTTTGGAGAAGTAATGAGCCAAAAACAGACTGATGGAAAATGGAGACCAATTGTGTTCATCTCCAGAAGCTTAACTGAGGCCTAAAAACATTATGCCCAAATCGAAAAAGAGGAGCTTGCAGTCACATGGGCAAGTGAACGTCTGTCATCTTACCTCCTGGGATCGAACTACAGATTAGAGACAGATCACAAACCACTTATTTCATTGTGTGGCACCAAAGCACTAGAGGAGCTACCTCAAAGAATTCTACCTTTCCGCCTGAGGCTGATAAAGTTCACCTTTGTACCAGGGACGAAACTCGTGACCTCATGAACTACTTCATGAGCTGGGAGCCTGAGAGAGAAAATCTGAAAATGGCTGGAGAACTGCTCATCAGGGGGCAAAGGATTGTGATTCCCCATGAAATGAGGAAAGAAGTCCTTCGTCAAATTCATGATGGTATTCAGGGAATAGTGAAGTGACTGTCTGGTGACCCGGATTGTCTGTGCACATAAGTCAGCTGATTGAAAACTGCAATATATGGTCACAGAGCAAGGCGGAGAAGAGAGAACCATTACTTACCACACCTGTGTCCGAGAGACCGTGGCAGCGAGTGGGCATAGACTTATTTTTCTGGGAGAAGGCTGGGAGAGAGACCATCTTGAGGAAACAAACAGCACAGAAAACCATTGTAGATAGAAGCTTCTTTATTGATGATTCACACTAAGTAGACCACAAGCACAGAGAACAGCGTCCTCAATGTGAACATGTCAGACAGTTTCTGGAGCCTTCTTTGGAGATGTTTTACCAGCCTTCCGAGGATCCTCCCAAGCCGCAGCTTTGGAGGTTGGATAGGAAGGACACTCCAGAGGCTTACTTTCCCCTGAATTTTGAGGATGCATTGCAACCATCCTCTGTGGCCGCAGATATCCCACAATGCTTTGCTTTATTTATTTTAATTCATTAGAATAAACACAAAACACACTTGTATTTACATGTAAGTAACAATTTTTTCATATAAAGGACAAAATATTCAAGCTTTAAATGCTGGTAGTGATGGGCGAATTGTAAAACATATTTTTATTTTTAACATATTGTAAACATTAACTCATGCAGCCAACTAAATGTTAACAAAGTAGTGGTGGATGCCATTATGTATTCATAAGCAGACGAATGAGTTTATAAAACTTATGAAATTAGAATGAAGCTAGACCGTCGTACTGGTTTAATGTACGCACAAAATAAAATAGAAAAAAATCCCAGAGGGAAATATGACCAATGCAACCCAAACGAAAATGCAGAGCATGTTTTAATACAATGTATTCAAAATAAAAAAAAGGCAAAAAGTAAATATAAAAATTAAAAAAGGAATTAAAATTACGTGATCTTAACAATTAACAGACACAAAACATAAATAAAAAGGAATCGCTCAAAGAAAAATATTAATCAAACAAGAACGTTTCATTAATTAATTTCGGGATCCAAACTACTGATCCAGCTGGTGGCGCTAATGCACCGTAAAGCAAACTGCCAAAAATCAACAGAAGAAGAATAAGAGGCTTGAACGTCCCGTTCACCAAGGGGTTAATGCAGTTAATGCAGTCTTCGGAGGATCCTCACAAACTGTAGCCTTAATAAAGGATGGGTAGGAAGTACTCTCCGGAGGCTTTTAGAACCTGGATTGGGACACAGCTAACTAACAGGTCCAAACATTGAACGCTGAACGGACAGCCCCGTTTCACAAGGTATCTACGCATAAAATATCTATGGAAAGGCGTAGACTACATTGGTTTAACCAATCGCATTCTGTTTTGCAACGCATGCGCAGTTCGGTTGCGCGGCCTATTTCAAAATAATTGGATTCCCAACTGAAGGAGATCATACAAGTATGGTATTGTTCATATAGATATTTTTCCACAGTCTCTAGCACTTACATTTTCTGCGTTTCATTTCTCAGCTCTTTTTAAATGTTTCAAGATTATACGAACGTTTCTTCTTTTTGTATCCGTTTGACACCGTAATCAACGGAAAGTTGAAAATAGTTACATTTCAAAATTCTAGTGTCATTATGAAGGTATTAAATGTGTGTTACAGCTGATTTAACATACAGCAAAGAATAACATTTCACTATACTGACTGCTAGTCAAACAAAACCTAAACGATTAAAAACATAGTCTTATTCTTTATTCCTTTAAATGTTTTAATCACAGGGTCTGATTTTCTCCAATGTTCATGGGAGAGATGATGCAAACAAAGTGGAGTTACAGGTTGAAATCTGTGGAGCAGAGGGCGTCATCCTTCAAGTCTTCTCCTCTGTGCACCCCATACAAACCTCATCTGTCACAGCCATGGCAGCCATCTTCTGTCTGGAGACTCTTCCCACGTCAGAATGCAGCTATAGCCTTTGCACAGCACGTTAAAAAGGTGCATTTAAGTAATTAGCAGACACACATACAGTGAGGGAAAAAACAATTTGAACCCCAGCTGATTTTCCCACTAACAAAGAAATTATCAGTCTATAATTTCAATGGTAGGTTTATTTGAACAGTGAGAGACAACAATGACAAATAAAAATCCAGAAAAACGCGTTTCAAAAAGAGTTATAAATTATTTGCATTTCCATGAAGGAAATAAGTATGTTGAAAAACATGCTTCAGTACTTGGTGGCGAAACCTTTGTTGGCAATCAGAGAGGTCAGCCGTTTCTTCTAGTTGGCCACAAGGTTTACACACATACTCAGGGGGGATTTTGGCCCACTCCTCTTTGCAGATCCTCTCCAAGTCATCAATGTTTTGTGGCTGATGTTTGGCAACTCGAACCTTCACCTCCCTCCACAGATTTTCAATGGGATTAAGGTCTGGAGACTGACTAGGCTACTCCATGACCTTAATATGCTTCTTCTTGAGCCAATCTTTTGTTGCTGGAATACCCAACAACGACCCATTTTCAATGCCCTGACTGAGGGAAGGAGGTTCTCACCCAACACTTGACGGTACATGGCCCCATCCATGCTCCCTTTGATGCGGTGCAATTGTACTGTCCCCTGGCAGAAAAGCATAATGTACCCCAAAGCATAATGTTTCCACCTTCATATTTGACAGTGGAGACAGTGTTTTTGTAGTCATAGGCAGCATTCCTCACCTCCAAACACGATGAGTTGAGTTGAAACCAAAGAGCTCTATTTTGGTCTCACCTGACCACAACACTTTCAGTGGATAACTATAAACTGGCCTGTAGATGGATGTTCTTGAGCAGGACCTTGCGGGCACAGTAGGATTTCAGTCCTTCACGGCGTAGCGTGTTACCAACT
Organism: Danionella cerebrum; assembly: GCA_007224835.1. Taxonomy (NCBI): domain Eukaryota; kingdom Metazoa; phylum Chordata; class Actinopteri; order Cypriniformes; family Danionidae; genus Danionella; species Danionella cerebrum. Next base: position 330,029 of record SRMA01027282.1, on the reverse strand, counting down.
GTTTTTGTGGTGACTATGGTCCCAGTTGCCTTAAGATCATTGACAAGTTCCTCCCGAGTGGTTCTCGGCTGATTCCTCACCGTTCTCATGATCATTGAAACTCCATGAGGTGAGATCTTGCATGGAGCTCCAAAACGAGGGAGATTGGCAGTTCATTTATGTTTCTTCCATTTGCGAATAATTGCACCAACTGTTGTCACCTTTTCACCCAGCTGCTTGGCGATGGTCTTGTAGCCCCCCTTGTGTAGGTCCACAATCTTGGATAGCTCTTTGGTCTTGGCCATGGTGCAGAGTTTGGCATCTGGATTGATTGATTGATTGATTGCTTCTGTGGACAGGTGTCTTTAAAACAGGTAATGAGCAGAGGGGGCTCCTTACCTGTATAAGATCCACCTGGGAGCTAGAGATCTTGCTGATGGATAGGGGATCAAATACTTGTTTCCTTCATAGAAATGCGCATTTTTTTAAAACTCTTTTTGAAATGCATTTTTCTGGATTTTGTCTGGAACCCAACAATCAATTTCACCATAGGACCTGAAGCCAAAAATTACTTCCCTTACTCAGACGGAATAGCAATCAGAATGGGAGCAACAACACCCTAGACTGACGCACAGCTTTTTACTCAAAGGTGAAACTGGTCCCAAATGTAAACAGTGTAAATGCAGACAGAATGCCCTGTATATGACAACTTAAAAGCAATCATCTCAGTTCCTAGCAGACTATTACATTTTCTTTTCAAAACTGACTCACCATACTTGTTTTAATAGTATATATTTTTAATAGAAAATATATATTTTTTTCAATTGTAGACCTTTTTTCCACCAAATACAACACATGAAATAACCTTTGCTGTTGTCTTAGTTATTAACAAAATAACTAACGGTGCAGTGCTTCTACAGAAAACTCAAATATTTATCATAAATGTTTTAAATATGGCCCCTTTAATTAGAGAGTGTGGGTCATAACTGTTGAGTCATCAGAATGAAATAACTGGAGTAGTTGAGTGCATAGAAATGGTAAGAGAAGTCTGTAGATTACAGGAACCCGGGAAGTGGTCTAGCTAGAGAAGAGAGGACCAAGAGCTTAATTTTGTAAAACTCATGTGAACAGCTACTGAGTCTTTGAATGTTTTTTTTTTATGTAAGGATGTGCACATATTTTCGCTGGAGAAGGAGGGGGGTGAGCCTGGACAGAGGATTTTCTTGGTGACCAGCTACAGTGAACTATGGCATTATTACAGGTACCCTAAACTAAACAACTAAAATAAATCACTGTTACTCATGAAGGATAAATTAATATTTGGTTGGAAATATGCAGTTTTTGAACATTTTATTTTTCAGCTCTCATAGACAGTCCCTGATGCACTGCTATGAAGTCATCCTTGAAGATGCCGTCTGCAAACTCTACTTTGATATAGAGTTCCACATAGACTCCAACAAACATCTAGATGGAAAGATGATTGTTGTAAAGCTAATTCAGGTGTTTTTAAGTATTTATGTTCCTTCAGAACAATTTCCAACAACAAAACCATGAAACATTTGAGTATCTGTTAAATAGGAAAATAACTTTACTTTGTCATGTCCTCATTGTATAGTATGTCTGTGAGAAACTAAAGGAGGTTTATGGTCTACATTGCTCTGCTAAAGACGTCCTCAATCTAGATTCCAGTACCTCTGAGAAGTTTAGCCGCCACCTTATCTTCATATTTCCCAATGCTGCATTTAAGGACAATTCGCATGTAGGTGAGTAAGGATCATGTCTGCTTGCTGAGTGTCTAGTTTTTGAGGGTGATCATGATATACAGATGTATTTGTAGGGCGATTTATTCTTGATATTCTGCAACCTGCTCTAAACACCATTCAAAAAAGGTGAGTTAATTAACAGCTGGAACTGGTTTTAAAGCATTGCAATGTTCTGACATTTTTCTTGTTTACAAGCAATACAGAGACACCAGTAACAAACCGAGTGGAAGTGGATGGTTCTCAGCCCAAGAGAAGAAAGCATGAAGAAAAGGATCTCAGCTTTCTTGTCGTGAGAAATAAAAACGGACAGGACCAACTTATTGTTGATCTAGGTAAGTCCCAGTTTGGTGGACTCGACATTAAGATAAAGAGTAATGCTTAAAACTCACTTAGAAATCACTTTTCTTTTAGTATGTTCTTTTAGCATCCATCCGTGAGTATGGATGCGGAAGCCAAAGGCATTGTGGGAAATGTAATTTTTTCCCCCGTTTTCGTTACGACCGCGCTATGGCAGAGATATGCGATGACGTCAGCGCGCAGCGCCGGGTGTACAAATATGGCCGCGTCTTCGGCCTAGCTCCGGAGCTGTTACGCCTCTCATACGGCCGTGACCGAACTTTGCGGCGCTCTGCATTTGCTCGATAAGACACACCAACTTTTCCCCCTCAGTTTTGGGGAAGAAAAAGTGCATCTTATGAGCTGAAAAATATGGTTATTCAAATGTCTGCTCTCATTAGATACTGCGTGTCACATGCATCTCCAAAACAACAAACAACACTGCGGTTATTACTCATATGATGTAAAGTGCATTAAAGTCAACGATAATATGCTCAACAGTGGAGCTGAGGATAAAGTGCTGAGTTTTAGACACGTGAGGGAGAGCGAGGACCAATCCCATAATGTCGAAGTAATAGGCGAGGGACGCGGGGAGAGCTCCGTTGGCATTGTGCCATTGTTGTTTACTTTAATTATAATAAAACTCAACATTTCAGTGTCATCTCATTAACAAAGAAAAAGAGACATTTTAGAATGTGTGCATTTTTTTTAGAACTTAGGCACTTGTTATTTTGCAAAATAAACTTTATGGAAGGATGGCATTGTGGCTAGTACTCCAGCCTCTCAGTAACTAGGTTGCCAGTTCAAGGCCAGCTGGTAGCATTCCTGGGTTGATTTTGGAGAAGGGTTTAGCTGTGCATCCAGCACGACTGGGGGGTATTCCAGAAAGCAGGTTATGTGACATACCTGGGTATGTTTAAGGATAAGTTTGTGGATAACCTCAACTTTCGGTTCCAAAAACGGAGGTAACTTTCTGGGTATGTATGTAACCATAGCAACTGACTCTCTGAAGATAACCTGCTCGGGAGCAGGTTATGTTTCATTGTAACTTCGTATTAGAAGGTTTGTGAGCATGGCGTGCCCTTTTGATGAGGATCCTGTGGACGTAGAAGCACAAATTATACGAGGTTTTTTTTTCGTCGGGAGAGGGTTATAAGACCGCGTATTGATGTGTTTGCATACCCTAATGAATATTTGAAAGAGCGTTATCGTTTTTCAAAAGATTCGTTAGTTTATTTAACACGTCTTTTAAAACCGCATATCGCGAATGTGACAAACCGCGGTTCTGCGCTTAGCACAGAAAACATTCTGTGCATAGCACTTAGGTTTTTTGCGTCTGGACATTTTTTGTACAGTGTGGGCGATTCAGAGCATGTGGGAAAGGCAACTGTGTGTAGAGCCGTTCGTACAGTATGTCTGGCACTTAAACAGTTCTTACCCACGTTTGTACAGTTCCCTGGCCATAAACCTCTGCTTGTTATTAAAGACGAATTCCACAGAGTGGCAGGTTTGTCCTTTGTAGTAAATCTATGACGCATATTTAATATTTAGTCATATTATGTATATCTATACATATATTAATTATTTTCGTAGTGATTTAACATATTCAAAAGGCTGTATAAGTCATACTTCATTATTTTGTATTATAATAAAACGGGAGCCAATACCAAATTTGTAATTTAATACACTCACGCATTTACTCTGTCCGTTATTTTTTGCCAAGCCAACTCTCTTGCTTTAGCTGATGCAGCTGTATTGCTTCTTTTTAATATTATTGGCTTAAACTCCTCATAAGCGTGCATTAAAACCTTCAACTCCGCCTCTGTGAAATACGCCGCTCTCTTTTTTTCGCTTTTACTTTCCCTGGTGACTCGTGAAATCGGCGATCCATTGAAAATGTCTTTATATATGCACCGTGCACGTGCATTAACTCTGGGTAACTAGTTGGAGGTTGATTAAACTTACTCTTCTCAGGTGTTTTGGAACCGACATACTCATGGTATGCCTGTTTAGGGTAAATCAACCCAGAGGTTATGATTTATCATATGGTAAGTTAACCAAGCTTTCTGGAATACCCCCCTGGCACTCTCTGACTATTGGATAGCTCTTTTTTTATTATTATGGTTTTTTAACTTTCACTCTCAAATATGTTCTTTCACTAGCGCAAACGCTTTAATAATAGAATATTGGAACAAACAACTAATCCTAAATTGCGTAGTTTAATTTTTGTTAAAAGTTAATTGTTAAAAGTTGAAGATTTGTTAATTTGACTTAAGATTCATAAATAAAGTTAGCTTTTGACACTTTGTATAAGTTAACGGTACTTTATTCTTGGGAACAACACGTCGACGTTACACATACGTTCCCTTCTCTTCTATAACACTTCTTCTCTATCTGTAGACTGAACAAAAATATAAACGCACCACTTTTGTTATTGCTCTCATTTTATTATGAGACGAACTCAAAGATCTGAAGCATTTTCTTCACATACAAAATAACCATTTCTCTTCAGTTTTATCACACAGCGCAATGCCACAGATGTCGCAAGTTTTGAGGCAGCGTAAGATTGGCATGCTGACTGCAGAAATGTCCACCAGAGCTGTTGCTGGGGAATTGAATGTTCATTTCTTTACCGTAAGCCATCTCCAAAGGTGTTTCAGAGAATTTGTAGCACATCCAACCAGCCTCACAACCGCAGACCCCGTGTAACCACACCAGCACAAGACCTCCACATCCAGCATGTCCACCTCCAAGATCGTCTGAGACCAGCCACTTGGACAGCTGCTGAAACATTCGGTTTGCAAAACTGTCTGCACAAACTGTCAACAACCTTCTCAGGGAAGCTCATCTGCATGCTCGTCATCCTCATCGGGGTCTCGACCTCAATCCAGTTCGTCGTCTTAACTGACTTGAGTGTGCAAATGCTCACATGTGATGGCGTCTGTCACATTCGAGAGGTGTTCGCTTCACGGATGAATCCCGGTTTACACTGTTCAGGGCAGACCGCAGACAGCGTCTGTGACATCGGTTTTCTGATGTCAATATTGTGGATCAAGTAGCCCATGGTGGTGGTGGGGTTATGGTACGGCCAGGCAGGTGCTTTTATTGATGGCATTTTGAATGCACAGAGAGACCGTGACGAGGTCCTGAGGTCCATGGTTGTGCCATACATCCATCAACATCACCTTCATGATGATGCACAACCCCATGAATATGGCAGAGTGTTCCAGTTCCTCCAAATATCCAGCAACGGCCGCTGAAGAGTGGACCAACATTCCACAGGCCACCATAGACAACCTGATCAACTCTATGCGAGGGGATGTGTTACACTGCATGTGGCAAAAGGTGGTCACTCCAGATACTGATTGGTTGTTTGAGTCCCCAGACCGCCACCAACCCACCCACCAATAAAACAAAACTGCACATTTCAAAGTGGTCTTTTCTTGTGGCCAGTCTAAGGCACACCTGTGTAATAACCATGCTGTCTAATCTGATATGTCTGAAATGGCACACCTGTGAGGTGAGATGGTTTATCTTGGCAGAGGAGAAGTGTTCACCATCACAGATTTAGACAGATTTGTGAGCAATATTTCAGGGAAATGGTTATTTTGTCTAAGTTCATACCATACAAAATGGGAGCAATGACAAAAGTGTTGCGTTTATATTTTTGTTCAGTTTATTTACCATCATAACCTCAATCACTATAGTGCCATCTACTGGTCTTCAATGAACTACAGTCACAAAACAGTATTATTCTATGCAGAAATGAATTTGTAATAATTATCCACAATACCACAGGTATAGGTTCAAGTACAAAAATGATTTACTCTGAGCAGTTTTATATTTAAATATTTAGGATCGGTCGGCATGGAGGCGCAGTAGGTAGCACTGTGCACAGGCAGACCCCTGTGACTCCAAAAAAGGGAATAAACAGGTTGAAAAATGAATGAATATTTAGGACCACAGTTTTAAACACAAGGAAAACGTTCATATTATAGAAGTCAAACACTAAGATTAAGGGAAAAGACAATATTTTGAAGATTTATTTTTGTACATTGACGGTACACTTTTAAAGTTTGTTTATCTGCACTGTGCTTCAGGAACGGAAGAAGTCACGTTTAGTGTGCTATCCAATAGAGAGCCAGTCAGGCCTGTCCAATAGTAGGAGAGTGCCAGGACATTCCTGACACAGATAGTAGCCAGATACTCTTGGGGTTTTGTACTTGCTGTGCGTTCGTGAATTTTTTTCAGGGTATTCCAGTTTCCCTCACAAGAAAAAGACATGCGTAAAGTGATGAACTCACAACCTTCAAGATGTAGCCCGCCTTTCAACCTTGTTAACCTGACAGAATTACATTTGCTTTAAAGCAAAATATTGACCTCACACGTTACTCTTTAGCACCAATTTAAATCATTTTTACTTTTTTTTAACGTCGAACACTGCACAAGAAAAATAAAGTTATACTGTAATCCCTGACATTAAAATTATACTCCTTTTTTATTTATTTAAGGCGTCTACACCAGGAACAGAAACTTCCGTCTCTACAAGTCGTCCAAACTGGGAAAGAATTCAGCCTTCACCGTGGCCGAAGACAACAAATTTGTCCCAAAAGTTTCTGTGCACAGCACAAAAGAAGAAAGCATTTTTCTGGCATCTTTAATCACCAACATAAGGTTGTTTGAAAATAGTAAACAAGCTTTTTATCTCTTGGTTTAATAACAGCCACTTCAGATGTTGTCAAGGCCCATTCACATGGTACAGTTAGGTACCTTCTCAGGCTACTAAGACATGTATTCGACACACTTGACTGAAGGGTTGATTTCCTTGTCATGGAACACATGATGTTGTATACATGAAATACACTCACCGGCCACTTTATTAGGTACACCTTACTAGTGCCCTGTTGGACCACTTTTTGCCTTCAGAAGTGCCTTAATCTTTTGTGACCGATTCAACAAGGTACTGGAAACATTCCTCAGAGAGTTTGATCCATATTGATGATCGTATTTGGCCTTTGGAGTACAGTGAGCTCAATGTCATGTTAAAGAAGCCACTCTGAGATAATTCACTCTTTAAGACATGGAGGGTTATCCTGCTGGAAGTAGCCGTCAGAAGATGGGGACACTGTGATTATAAAGAGATAGACATGGTCAACAACAATACTCAGGGAGGCTGTTGTGCTAACACGAATGGGCCCAACATGTGCCATGAAAACATCCCCCAAACCATTAAACTACCACCACCAGCCTGAATAGTTGATACAAGGCAGGATGTTGACACCAAATTCTGCCTCTACCATCCGAATGTTGCAACAGAAATCAACACTCATCAGACCAGGCATTGTTTTGACAATCTTTTATTTTCCAATTTTGAGTGCACCTGTGCCAAAGGTAGACTCAGTTTCCTGTTATTAGTCGACATGAGCTGCGCCTCGTGTGATCTTCTGCTGCTGTTGTTTATGCGTCTCAAGGTTTGCCATGTTCTGAGATGCACTTCTGCAGACCTTGATAGTTTTTTTGAGTTATAGTCAGCTTGTTTCTGTCAGCTCAAATCAGTCTGGCCATTCTCCTCTGACCTCTGGGATCAACAAGACATTTGCACCCACAGAACTGTTGCTCACTGGACTCTTCTGGCCCTAGAGATGGTTGTGCGTGAAAATCTCTGTAGATTTGTTTTTGAAATACCTACACCAGCCCGTCTGGCACCAAAAAACCATTTTCCTTCAAAGTCACATTCTTCCCCATTCTGATGTTCTGTTGAACTGCATCACATTGGACAGTACCTAACAAAGTGGCCGGTGAGTGTGTAAATATGTTTTGAGGATTTCTGAATGATTCCTTAATGAAACCATGAGCATATATCAGCATTTTTGTGTTGAACAAAGGCTAGAGAAAATGTTTTCACTGAAACATGACATTTTTATTAAGTTTAGTGTTTCAGGAAGGCTTTTTTTGACACAGGCTCCATCTCCCCTCAAATATAAGGAACATACTTATGAATGTGGCAGAGTGGGTACCACTGTGGCCTTCCAGTTAGAAGGTTGCTCGTTCGAGGCTCGCCTGTGACCTTCCTAGAAGGAGTTTGCATATTCTCTCCAGGCTGACATGGGTTTCCTCCGGGTTCTCCGGTTTCCCCCACAATCCCAAAAACATGCGGTTAGGTTAACTGAAGAATCTAAATTCCCCTTAGGTGTGAATGTGTGTTGCCCTGTGATGGACTGGCGACCTGTCCAGGGTGTACCCCTACTTCTCACCCAATGTGCACTGGCAGACCCCCGTGACCCTGAAAGGGAATAAGCGGCTTGGAAAATAAGTGAATGATTTTTTAGAAGCAAGTTTTTAATAATTACTTAAATAATTACATTTAAGTAAGGTGATAATATCCAAAACTAACATAGACGTCTGTTTTACACTAGTTTCACACAACAGAGAATACTGTCCTTTGATGTACCACAGAAGAGTACCATGGGAGTTTGCTCAGTGCTGCAGAGAAAGACCAACAGTCCAGGTAATCCGATCAAATTCAACAGTTCTCTGAGATTCAAAAATGTAATAACCTCTTTGGATCGGAGCTGTGGCTTTTAATTCAAATCGGTTATGTTTGTGAAACATGTTTGGCTGTAGGAATTCAACGGTACACAAACCTCACGGTTGGGTAGGTAGCAAGGTGTTTAACCACAGTTTCTGTGGTTAAAATTGTATTTTTTTTATTCTTTGTATGGATCACATCAACAGATAAATAATGGTCGTTTGCTAGAATTCACTTTAAATTCAGTTTAAACAGTAAAATAAACAATTGTAGAAAGATGAGCACATGAGCTTCTTCAGCAGCGGGTGGATTAGCACAGGAACTTAGGAGTCCTGAAACCAGGAACAGCTGTTTGAAGACTGTGCACATGAGCACTTGTGTTTCATATGTTTCCTTTTGCATAAAAATATCTGATAAAACATTGCTGACATTTTGTTGTGGAAAGTGGAAATGCTTTTGAGCCATAGTCTTAAAAAAGTTGATGGTGTCTCCTCATTGAGCTGACAGGCTGAGTGAAACACTAGAAGTCCCACCCTGCTCTAACTTTAGCACTTGCTGATTGGATATTTACACAAAGGAGCAGTTCATTGATTGGATATTTGCTTACAGACATGCATTTCTTTCCCTGACATCTGCCTTTTCACGTGCATAAACTAATAATAAAACATCCAGAAGTTGTTGAGAAAGTGTGGTTCACAAGCACATACCGAACCAAGGAGGGTGTACTGAACGCGTCGGTATTAAACAGTATTGTGGCATCCTTATTTGGCTGGTGTGTATCTTGTTCACCTCAGTTGGAGAATATACAACAAAATATATCTCTCTGTTTTTTGTTTAGGTCTGCGGTGTGAACAAAAAATGTCTCCATTCAAAGAAGTGGATGAGTTTGTACTGACGCTTGTGTGCAAGGATGGGATTCAAGGAAGTGAGTGAGAGTAATAATAAGAACATGTTGTTTTAAGCTTAGAACGTGTTGTTTTAAGCTTAAATTTAACATTTCAGGTTTAATCAAAAATGTCAATTCATAAAATCAAACTCTTGATTATCTATATTAGGTATTCGGCAATGGAGCTTCTTTTCCTCAGAGCAGTTGTTGGTTTATGACATTGAGAAGTTTCGCTGGTGCCATAACATCAACCGCTTCCACAAGAGCAACAACATCATGTGTGGTTTTTTTTGCACATCATCATTCATCACATTTGCGTTTCTGTGTGCATTTGAATTGGTTTCTATTCTTTTTTTAAAGGATTCTGGTGGATCTCAAAGAAGAAGTGTGGTACCAGAGATGCCATGACCCAGAGTGCAGGAGACAAAGCTATAGATCTTCAAGTAAGCCTCAAAAAAACAATTAACCCACCTTATTTTTTTTCCTGTTATACTCAGTGGATGCAATTGCTTGTCTAACACTGTCAGTATTATAGCAACACAACAAACTATGTGTTGGTGTGGTTCTCCTGAGGTCAGGAAAATGCATTGTCCATAACAAAATTTGTATCTGGTAGGTGCACCTTTGTTAACATTGACAAACCATCAAACTTCCTAGAACAAACCAATTATTATTGTCCATGTCTTCGTACCAGTTCATGTTTTAAACAAGCGTTAATATTATTTTTAAATATATCAGAAATAAAAAATAGTCAGATTTGCTTATAACCGCTTATAATGGGAACATAGTTTCACATTCCCTGTAAGCTTGAATGGAAAAGATTTTAAAGAAAAATGAGCACTTGTTGAACAGTAACATGACCAGGTCTCCATCGGCGGGGTAACCTAGGAATGATTCTTGGCCTACTAGATCTCTTCCCTTTTATACCGAACGACACGTTGACAGTTTTTCTGTTTGTCAAACTACTTTTTTACAGACATGAAACGCATTTCTTGAGCAAATATCCAAACAATGAACTGCTCCTTAATTGAACCAGCGGGCGTGAAAGTTAGAGTGAAAGTTAGAGGAGGGTGGAACGTCTTGTGTTTGCTGTCAAAAATGGCAAAGATGGGAGAAGAATGCTAAGCAAATGTCACCGCTCATATGTACTGTCATCACACAGCACCATCTGTAAGTCAAACGCACACAGAGAGACCATCTGTGAATCATTCAACCAGTCATACCCAACTAATTCAGACACAAAATAAGTTATGTTTCACTAGTACCTGCCACGTTTTCTTTATATTTATTTTGTTTACATAAAGTGACTATTTTTAAAGACATGTTTCGATTTCACTGGGTCCCCTTCCACAAAGCACATGAGGCAGCCCTGCTACAGTGAAGTGGGCAATCAATTTAAGAGGGCGTGGAACACACGCTGTATTGGTAAGGCTGATGGCCTCTTTTAATCAGTGGGCAAACTTTCCAAAACAATCCAAGAGCTGCTCTGACTTACATAGAGTCACATAGAGACGAAGGGTTCTTACAGGACAGGACAAGTGAAGATTTAGATCTGCTCCCTCTGAGGAATGTTTGATGAACGTGGAGCATTAAGCCTCTTCAGAGGGCAAAGCAGGTCTGACCTGGTCCTACCAAAGGGGAACCTAATAAAGTGCTCGGTGAGTGTTTTAATAGAGCAGGTGATGTTGCATCATCTTGGGATCTCTATGAAGAGTTTGCAACGTAACTTTGATTTTATAAGTGGAAGTGGCAAAATGCAACTACACACTCTCAGCAGGCAGAGACCAATGCTTACATGTTAATATCCCCAAAAAAATGTTCTAGGAAGTTGACGCTAAGGACCATGGTATCCTTGTTCTTACTTGGCCAGCAAACTTTCCTGACCTTAGAAATTGTAGGGTTATTGTGAAAAGGAAGATCGAATAAGCAGGACTCAACAATGCAGACAAGCTGAAGGCCACTATCAGAGCAACCTGAGCTCATAACACCTGAGCATTGCTGCAGTAGTTTAGACAAAGGAGCCCCACACAAATATTCAGTTCAGTACAGGCTACGACTATTTAGATGCCTACCATTAAAAAAATGTCTTCCTTCTATTCAGAATTTAATTAGTCTTTATCACAATTCTCACAATTAAAGGAAATGAATGTGAAATCCACCAGTCTGTGTGACACGAATGAATACAGGTTTACAAAACATTAAAAAGATTATGTTCAGATGTGTACTAGGATGCAATGGTAGTTTTGTAGGCAGCAAATGATGTTGAATTTCATGTTTTTTTTTTCAGGCTTCCCACTGCCTCCAGAAATATGCATGAGCCATCTGCTGATGGAGGTCAGACACGATTCATTCAATTTTTAACCTTAGACTGGGCTTAATCCTGTACATGTTTGATTTTTAATTATATATGTTTGTGTTGATATAATATTTCTGAAGGATGAAGAGGATCAGGCTTATTTGTCAAATGAGCCGGGCAACCTTGAGGAAAACATGTCTGTTGCAATAGACTTTGAGAATTGGGGAGACTGTCTTGATGATCCCACTCTTCTAAAGGCTTTGCAGGAAGTAGAAGAAGGTGAGGTGTCTGATGAGCTTCTCCTTCAGGCAGACTGTGAGTGATGCTAGTGTTATTGTTGTGCAATACCTAAAATGCCTTATTGTTCCATTCTGTAAACTAATGTGATAAATACAGAAGATGTCAAATTAATATTCCCAGAGTGTTGAATACTACTCTAAATAAAGGAAAAAATTATAAGTGTGTTTTTACTCTTAGAAACCAAAACTGCCATCTATTTAATGTGATTAATGATACAGTCTGTAAACTATGAAGGGCTGATAAATAGGTTAACTTGTGTTGTGGAAAAAGAGCCGTTCTGAGATCCCAGGGTGGCAAAGTTAAAGGGACAAAGACAGTGTTTAGGCCTTCAGCAATGCAACAACTTTACTGATAGAGTTTCAGCACTTTATACTCTTGAACAGGTTGAGGGAGTGGGAAACATCGAGAACAGATGAAAGGAAATTAGATCATCGTCAAATTATGGGTTAAAAGGGAATGAGATACAATTTGCCTTCAAATAGAGGGTTGAGCTCTAGTCAAGTCCAGTCCCCGGTCCGTCAAGTCCCTATCGGCTCCTAATCATTACCATGGGGTTCATCCAAGTTTCTTTCGTCCTCCTACAGTTATTCTGTCCTTCAGCTACTGTGAAAATGGAGTGAATTTGGATGGGGCCTATGATTGTACTTTTTGTTCACAATTATATTCCATACTCTCTTCTGGTCAGAAAAGGTATGAAATGATATAACAAAGAAAATAAGGGTGTAACTTATATTTATACTATTACTTTGTAAAACACCTGTTAAATTAAGCTACACTATTCAAATTTAATTTCCTGCTTTCCAGGAGATAAATGATCATGCTGATATTTTGCCATCTAGGCATTTTTGAGACTCATCGTCTAATTGAAAGAAATAGTTTCAGACCACAAACTGTCCATTAGCATTTCCATTGTAGCTGCACAGTACGTGATATTCGTTCAGGCTGGGTTTTTTTCCAAGACAAATATATGTATATATATTTGCTCGGTGGAGTGCTCCTGGTCGCCTTCACCCCACTCAGTCCTGTGACGCATAGTTTCCTGGCCAGAGGTATGGGATCTCATGTGGCTGTGTATACATACAAATATATATACAGTGGTACCTCAAGATACGAATGCTTCATGTTATGAAAAGATTCAGGATACAAAAAAAAAATTCCAAGATACGACAAACACAATCTGTGAAATTGAGGACTATGTACGTATGCATCCTAAATTGTAGATATTTGAAATGTCAATACTTGGCGTCACACGACTGCAGTAAACTCACCAACAGTTCTGCTGTCCTATCCCGCTTGTTAAGTTGTGATGTTGCACAGCGTTTCTGGGTCCTGGCACTACAGTCCCATTGACAGAAAATGGTAAAGGCGATTAGAAAACCTTTGTGCTGAAAGAGTTCAGCTGCTTAGAGAAGCAACAAAACTGACCTTCCTTTGAGCAGAAGGAGTATCTGGAGCATCACATTTGTGAGATTGATAAAATGCTTGAAAGTTGTAGTTCTATCCAGCCACGGGTTACCTACAGTCAAGGTGGGTCTCTCAGTCTCTGGCAATCTCCAAGAAACCATTAGTTTTGTCATGATAAATTTTTTCCTGTTGTACTTGGTCATCTCTGGATCAAATGACATAATCCTCTAATTAATTGGGAAGCCAATTCCATTGCCAACTGGACTCTAAAATGCGATCCACCTGGAGTCTAAAAGGGAAGTTTTTTTAAAATAATTTAATGTTTTTAGTTCTTAAACTATTGCTATTTTGTAGATGAGTAATAGTATTTAGAAGCCATCGCTATAATCTGAGACCAAGACAGGTTCCAAGAATTACCTATGGAGGGTCTATATATCTATATAATTTCTGTTCAAATGCTATTTAGATTTTATATTGTTATCACTTTTTTCTATATTATCATGAGTATCGTTCTGAGTTCCAATGTTGTTGATGACCATGTGGGAGATTGTGAGAAGTTTATGTAAATTTACTGTTTATATATATATCTTGTCTTTCTAATAAAAAAAGTCTTAAAAATCGGCTGAAAATAAAGTGAGTTATGGTTGTTTTATTCGCTGCTAGATCTCAGCCTGCATTGATCAGTGTAGTCACTTGAACCGTACTAAGATGGCGGCTGCTCCCACGCATCGGTTCAACGGACTGCCCCGTTTCACGAGGCATCTACGTATAAAATATCTATGGGCTGTTGCTAGGAGAGATCGAGACGCGTCAAAGTGAAGCACTCTGGGAAGTGTAACGTTTTCATACAAACATGAAGGTAAGTGCGCTGATAGTTTCTCATATGCACTAGACATTATATTGTATTTAAATAAAATATGGTTATTCAGAATGTAACGTACTTTCAATTCTAAAAAAGTTGGTTATCAGCATGTTTTACAAAACCACGTAGCATTAACATTAGCTCAATGGCTAACGTCAGGCAGATCAACAGCTGTTATAGTAATAAAATATCTTTCTGATGAATAATCGGCCTGTTTTCTTGGACCGTTTTAAGCGCGTTTTCACGCTGTCAGAAAAGTCGTGGACTGGGGCAGGTTTGCAGTACAAGTGGCAGAAAACAGTTGGAAACTATCTTGCTGTTGCAGGGTAAGTGAAAGCGCTTCTAGCAAATACAAATTGCAAAACGCATTTTGTGCATATTAAAATGTTTTGTGCACCCATTTTCTCATTTGCAGCCCAGACAGTTTTGTGAAAATCTTTGATCGACATGGACAGAAGGTGAATGAAATAACTCTCCCTGGGTAAGTTGGCATTTCAGCTTTATTCTATTCGATAATGGGAATAAGTGTTGTAATATTAAATTATTTTTTTAAGTACAGGGCAAATAAGAAATAAACCAGAGCACTTCAGGTTCAATTGTTTTCCAATCTGGCTCGCATTTAATTTTCTCAAGTTCAACGAGAGAAAGACAGGCTGTGTCTCAATCCAAAGTCTAAATCCTGTCAAGTACGTTTTTGAAGACTGCTTACGTCATGACCATGCAAGAAGGTAGTCCAGTTTCACCCAAAACTCGAAGGCACCTTCAAACGCGTCTTCCTTTCCCCGGATTTAGCGGATGTATGGCTATGATCCCTCCTGGCTATATATCCTGGATGTATGGCTATATATCCCTGGATGCTTTGCTTCTTTTTTTCCTACAGAATCAACACAAAATAGCGAGCAAATACATTTGAATTTGTATTTAAATGTAAGTAACAGGTTTTTATTAAGTACAGTGGCTCTAGGGATTCTTTAAATGCTGGTAGTAGCATTTTAAAACATCATAGTTTTACTTAAAAAAATATAGTTAATAATTTTGATAAAGTCACCTAAATGTGATGTTATTTATGCTAACTATTGTTACATGTAATTTTGTAAAACATGGTCAGAATTTGGCTAGACTGTCCTGTTTACTAATGGTTGGTGCAGCCTTCGAAGGATCCCTCCAAGCCGTATAGCCTCCAGAGGCTGGGTAGGCTGCGTCCTCCGAAGGAGTCTAAAACTTGAATTGAGACACAGCTATTGGTGTTGTTTTGCTGTTAAATAAAATCAAACACAGAATCGGGAATCAAGAGCGCTAAAACAAAAACCGAGAGCTAAAGTGTGGGAATTGCGAGCATATAAATTGTTAAAAAGAGCAATTTGTTTCAAATATCAATTTATAGCTTACAAAAAAGGATTTACGATTTAAGTTTGTTTTCTTTATATTTTAATTTCATGTTTATGCAGAGCTTTTCTGCGACGCAGTTAGTCCAGTGTAGTGAAATCATTGCTAATGTTAGTCTACAAGGAAGGCAACAAAAGCTTTAATGTGATCCTTCTTTTGATAAAAGTGTCTTCCAAATACATAAATATTAAATGGTCATTGTTTGATAATTATGACCATTTAGAACTGATGCCTTCTAAAACAAGTTTTTTTTGGTTCACTTTATGCTTGCCCCTTTATTTCATTTATTTGTTTATTTATTTATTTTTTAACCTTGTTCTTGTCCTGCTCAAAACTATCATCGTTGGATCATTTTGTTGTCTCCAGGGGAGTAAGACACCTGGTGTGGTGTTTCCTCCTCTGGATTAAAGCAGTGAATGTATGTAGTTATTTATTAGTTATTTTTCCCAAGGACCAGTTTACATTAATTGTGTCAGGTCAAGGCGGTGTTAAACGGAAAGGGGAAGTGGATAAGGCATTGGAAAAGGTTCAAGAGTGAGAAGAATAGGAAAAAACCTACCTGAACATACCATATAAGTTTCAGTTTGTGCGGTCCAGCTCCAGTTTGTACATAACACACATATATACATGTTTAAATTTACATACACACAGTTAATGAACTATGCAGGATAATAATGAGGTAGTACAGTAATTTTATAATACAAATTTGGTACATGGGAGATCACAAATGGTGAGTGGACAGAAACGTACAGGCCGCATATCGACCTGATCTGCACTGAACGGAGACCTACAGACATTAAATAAATTAGTAAATGTAGTATGAAGTGCCCAGGGCGGGAAACCCAACCCCCAAGCAGCAGACCACCGTCCCATGTATCATCTCTAGTCTTCTGTGACCCCGGTGTGATCAGGAGCTGGAGCTACCTGATGGTCAGTCCAACCCCGCAAGTCGACACGACCAGGGGCCCGATCATGCAAGACATTTAGGACAAGCATAACCATTTTCTGAGTTTGAAAACAATTCAGGTTATTATTTGCTCTGTGCGCACACAGGAGCTGCGTATCTCTGGACTGGGATAAAGATGGTGATATCTTGGCTGTGATTGCAGAGAAGTCCAGTGCTGTTTACTTGTGGGATGCCAACGTTAACAAAAGCTCACAGCTGGACAGTGGAATGAGGTGAGAAACAGAAACCAGCTCTTTAGAATATAACTCTGTAATCAGAAATCTGTAATTGCGTTCTAATAGCTGTTTTGTTGATGCAGGGATCAGATGACTTTTCTGCTCTGGTCGAAAACTGGGCCGCTTTTGGCTGTTGGCACATCTAAAGGAAACTTACTCATCTACAACCAGCAAACCTCACGCAAAATTCCTGTTCTAGGTTAAACCCTTTTACAAATATACATTGATGAATAATTAAAAACAAGTATTTTAAACTTGTAGTGAATAAAGTCTCAATATGTAAGCAACAGCTGACCTCTTGCTCAGCCTCTCGCTATTAAACAACGCATTAAATCTGTTGCTTTAAACGTCAGTTCAGGCCGAATCAGCTTTGGGTTCAATAGAAATATATGCAAAGAAGCCAAGTTTTTTTTGTTTTACAAGCAAAAATGGTAAAACTGTCACCATAGTGTACTTTTAAGACCTATGGCAGATCCTATGATGGTTTTGGCAAAGGTGTTTATTTTGTACTGTTTTTAAAATCAAAACAAGATGAACGGAAATTTTTTTTTTGTCTTTGTTTTGAAAGTGGATATTTGGATGACTTCATTCCACGGCGGTCGTCGAAACATATGATGGTTGTTAAAACTCAGCCCTGCAATGTCTGTTCGAGTACAAATTCTCTGTGCATGTTAAGAGTCCATCTCTGAACGAATCTATGTAGCAAACGTCCGTGTGAGTTAGTGGCACCATGAAATATCCAGTTTTTTTCAAATAATTGAAAATCGGCACACTTATGTAAGAGACCAAGACCTTCAAAGAAAAAGTCCGTTTCCAAAACTGACAAAAAGTCAGCTATTTTAAATTTTCTTGTAAAAATTAGCACAGTTTCAGACCTTGTACTTTAACAAACTCATTCTAGAGATTTTATATGATCGCCATCAAACTCTGGCCGTCGCATCAAAATGTTAAATTTTGGAGATTTTTTTTAGTTATTTTTGTTGTTATATCTTGGCCATACAACATCGAATCATTATGAAATTTGGCATGTGTGTTATAGGTTCATATATATATATATATACTCTTTCTCATATATATATATATATATATATATATATATATATATATATATATATATATATATATATATATATATATATATATATACATATCAAATGATGTTTAAAATAAACATTTGAAATTGGTTTGACTTATGAAAGAGACAAAGACCTACAAAATATCTATTAGAATTAGTTTCCAAAACTGTTTCCAACTGGAAGTAACTTTTTTTTTTTTTTTTTTAAATAATGCCACTTCTGTACATCTCATTCTTTAATGAGCTCCCAGAAATTGTATCTGTTCATCTCAGAACTCCGGCTTATCGTATGTGGGATGTTAAACTACAATGCTTTTTTTTTTTGTTAAACTGTATGCGCAGCGGAGGTCGAAAGTTGACATTTGGCCATAAAGAGGAAGTTGTTTTAACTCGGGCATACATTATCTGATCAGTCACAAATTTATCAACTATGCTAACATTCCACGTCTGAAAATGGGCCACAGAGAGGCGATAGTGTCGGAGGTTGTGCTTGCAGCTTTCTTCCTTTTTTTTTTTAAAACAGCAAAAATGGTCAAACTTAAAATAGTGGACGTTTAAGACCTATAGCAGATCTTCTGCCTCAGGAACGGTGTTTATTCTGAACAGTTTTTAAAATCAAAACAAGATGTACATGAATGTATCTTGAAGTAGTAATGTGGTAAAGACAGTAGATGTTTGGAAGAGAACATTTTGAAGGCCATACTGTAAGATCAACAAGGGCGTGTATGTTTGTTCTTAGCAAGAGTAGCTTTAATCAAATGGATTTACTTTTGGTCTACTGTTAACCTTAGCTAGCAACTGTTAAATTCTCGTCAATTTAATAATGATTTTAGGAAACTGGTTGTTTGTGTTCACGCAGGTAAACACACAAAGAGGATCACATGTGGTTGCTGGAGTTCTCAGAACCTCCTGGCGTTGGGGAGCGATGACCGCAGTCTGACAATTAGCAACCATGAGGGAGATACAATTCGACAGGTACTTACTACTCTGATGCTCCCGATAAATAATTTTCAAATCAAAATAGTTTTCTTATCATTGCTTTTCTGTTGATCAGACCTCATTGAGAGCCGATCCTGCAGATGTTCAGTTCTCAGTGATGAAAACAAACGAGAGATCCTCTCCAGGAGAAAGCACTGTATGCTCCTATTTTACCTGATTGTTAAAAGGGTCCTCTTATGCCTTCTTTGAACAAAACCTTTCTTTTCTCCTCCAATGTCATCCTTTTGCCACAACTCATTTGGTACAATTATGGCAGGACCTTTTTTAAATAAACTGGATTAAGTGTTACTGATGTTTTAAGATGAGTGTATTTATTAACTCATGTTTTTTTTGTTTTTTTGTTTTTTTCTGGGATACTGTGTAAGCAGATGGAAAACCCTCCTTGAACTTCGTAAATGCCATTTTGGATGATCAAACAACGCAAACGAAACATATTTTATTGTTGGTCATTTTATTTTCTTTTTAAATCCTATATTCCTTTTTTGTGAGCTGAAACTGGCTTGATGATCATAGCACCACCCATTGTTCTAGCACTGACCAATCAGATTAGCTAGTACAGCTCATCTCTATGTAGAGCTGATGCGCCATCTGACCCGAAAGCTTACCCACACTGAAGAGCAGTGCCGTTTTATTAATGACGTTACCATTTAAATTAGTTTATCAGCAGAAGGTCAGCACAGTGTATGACTGTAGGAGGGATGTGGGTTAAAATGAGGTACATTTTTTTTCTATATATATTTTTTAACAATTAAAATTGCATTTAGAAAGTTATCAACAGTGCAGTGCTAGTTTAGAGCGCTCAAATATTTATTAGAAATGCTTTAGAAATGGCATAATATGACACCTTTAACGTTTATTTATCATATTACATTTTCTGTTCACAACCCTTGTGTTTTCGTTTTGCGTACAAGCAGAAATGCAATGTCGTGCATGGTTTAAACAGTATTTTGATTTCAATTTCAGGTGAGTGTGGCTTTGGGAAAGAAGACACTGTTCCTGTTTAACCTGAATGACCCCGATAACCCTATTGAGCTGGCCTTCCAGCAGCGCTATGGCAACATCATCTCATACCGATGGTATATGTGCACAGCATTCACAGATTTAGGCATAACATGTCGCTGTTTATATACTTACCACATTCCTTCTTATTTGAGCAAAAGTATTTTAAAAAAAAATAGCGGTGGCATAGCCTTCCTGGGTTCTCGTCGTGCTTTGTGTTTTTCCTCCATGTTCTCCGGTTTCCCCCACCATCCTAAAACCATGCATCAGATTAATTGAATTTGATAAATGTGTGTATTGCCCTCTGATGGACTGACGACCTGACCAGGATGTTGCTCCGCCTCTCATTCAAAGTGCGTTGGAGATCAGCAGACTCCCGTGTCTCCGAAAAGGAACAAGCGGGTATAAAAGATGAATAAACAACATTTTTTATTATTTATTATTGTTATTAGTAGAAGTTATAGTAGTACCATTTTGTGCGTATTGGAACTATACCATTTGCATACAATAAGGTCAATAAGTATTTGATCAGTTTTTGCAAATTCTACTTAGAAAAAGAGGGGTTAGAATTTTCAGCATAGGAACATGGTATTTTTTTTTAATTCAATTTACAGTGGCATACAAAAGTTTGGGCACCCCTGTACATTTTCATGGTTTTCCTTTATAAATCATTGGTCGTCTGGAACCTAACAAACATTTCTGCTCTATTTTCCACTTGTTTGTCTGACGTCATGCTGCGCTTCCGCATCCTTCTCCCTTTGAAGAAAGTGTGCTTTAAGGGGCTGATATGCTTTAAAACAATTTAAATCAGTTTTAAATCGAGCTAAACATTATTTATAGATTACCAATAATGTACTATGACAAATGTTAGAGTCAAGGTGTCGTAAACTCTGTGACGCGTTCTCAAAAGCGTCTCTCCATCCCTTCTCACACGCTCGGTTTTCTCTGCGTTTGTGCTTGAAACCGTGTTGGTGTCAGTAATTCGTGAAATATCTCGAGAAAGTTAACTTTCATACGTACCGCCGTAATGTTTTCCGCCATCCCTTCCACCTCCTCCGACACATCTCTTCACTCTCAAGGTAAGGTTTCATATTTGTGTACGTATTACGTATTTTGTTTGGGTTTTATTCTGTTTTATTATCATTTATTACATTAACAATGTGTAGATTTAAGTATTGAAGAAAACATTACTTGATTTTTCTCTGGTTTTCCTTTTTTTATCAGCTTCTACTGTTGTATCTGAGAGCCATTGCACAGATTAGGCGTCTTACATGTAAAACTTGCTTCGAGATACGAATTGTTTGACATACGAACGTCACCCTGGAACGGATTACTTTCATATCTCAGAGTTCCACTGTATATCCAATAGAAAATCTTTGGAGGGAGCTGAAACTCTGTGTTGCTCAGCAACAGCCCTGAAACCTGAGAATCTAGAAGCCCTGAAATCTAGAGAAGCTCTATATCGAGGAGTGAGCCAAAGTCTTTCCTGCGATGGGTTGCAAACCTGTTCAAGAACTACAGGAACCGTTTGACATCTGTAATTGTTAACAAAGGCTTCTGTGTCAAAAAGCTCAAGTGATCAAATACTTAACACTGTGATTTTAAATAAAATTGATAAAAAAATCTATTTTTATGCCAAAATCATCAATATTAAAACAATAAAAGGCTTGAACTACTTCAGTTGTTTGTAAATGAATCTAAAATATCTGAAAGACTGATGTTTATCAGTACATTACAGAAAATAATGAACTTTATCACAATATGCACATTTTTTGAGAAGGACCTATATATAAAACATGATTTGTGTGCAGCTCATGATAAGAGTACTGGTAATTTATATGTGGAAGTAATTAAAGATATATATATATATATATATATATATATATATATATATATATATATATATATATATATATATATATACACTCTGTAGCATTAATTCAAGTGAAATTAAACATTTCTTGCAAATATTTCCTTTTCTGTTCAAAAGGTATGGGGATGGCTACATCATGATAGGATTTTCACATGGCTATTTTGTGGTCATTTCCACACATATTCGTGAGATTGGCCAGGAGTTATTTCAAGCCCATAATCACAAAGACAGCTTGACCAGCATAACAATCTCCCAATCTCTAAACAAGGCTGCATCCTGTGGAGACAACTGGTGAGTGTTTATTCTTCATTGGTTTTAGACTATTTGATCTACAAAGGGTCGCTCAGCAGCTATTTCATTCACAGAGGATCAATTGCTCAGTTACACTTGTTAGAAATGCAGAGATATCAAACTCTTTTTTATTTTTTTATTTTTAGTATTAAGATACATGACCTGACCGATCTAAAGGAGATGTATGCCATTGTAACTCTGGATGAGGAAACCAAAGGTGTGAAGTCAAGAATAATTCATACTGAAAGCAAAAGTTCTTATTCATGTTATTCATTCATGGTGTGTTTCCCAGGCCTTGACCAAATGTGCTGGACAGATGATGGGCAGCTTTTAGCTGTTTCTTCTCAGCAGGGAACTTTGCATGTTTTCCTGACTAAGCTGCCCATACTAGGAGACAGCAGTGGCACTAGGATTGCCTATCTCACGTCTTTGCTGGAAGTGACTGTCGCCAACCAGGTAGAAGGGGTGAGTAGATGCATCACAGACATGAAGACTTTTAACAAGTTCTCTGCACATGCTAACAAAGATGTGGTGTAAGTCTTCAAGTTCACCACGAAAATACAGTGAGTATTTGAACACCCTGCTATTTTGCAAGTTCTCCCACTTAGAAATCATGGAGGGGTCTGAAATTTTCAAAGTAGGTGCACGTCCACTGTGAGAGACATGATCTACGAAGAAAAATCCAGAATATATAGTTTTTTTTAACTATTTATTTGTATGATATAGCGGGAAATAAGTATTTTAACACCTGTCTATCAGCTAGAATTCTAAACCCTCAAAGACCTGTTAGTCCACCTTAACAAAATCCACCTCCACTCCATTTATTATAATAAATTAGATTCACCTGGTTGAGATCGTTAGCTGCATAAAGACACCTGTCCACCCCGGGCAATCAGTAAGACTCCAACTACTACCATGGCCAAGACCAAATAGCTGTCCAAAGACACCAGAGACAAAATTGTTCACTTCCACAAGGGTGGAAAGGGCAATGAAGAAATTGCCAAGCAGCTTGGTGAAAAAGGTCCACTGTTGGAGCGGTCATTAGAAAATGGAAGACGCTAAACAATCTCCCTTGGACTGGGGCTGGGGCTCCCTTGACACGCAAGAGCTCACCTCGTGGGGTCTCAATGATCCTAAGAAAGGATTCAGCCCAGAACTACACGGGAGGAGCTGGTCAATGCCCTGAAAAGAGCAGGGACCACAGTTACCAAGGTTACTGTTGATAATACACTAAAACGACATGGTTTGAAATCATGCATGGCACAGAAGGTTCCCCTGGTTAAAGCAGCACAGGTCCAGGTCAGTCTTAAGTTCGGTAATGACCATTTGAATGATCCAGAGGAGTCAAGGGAGAGAGTCACATGGTCAGATGAGACCAAAATAGAATTCTTTAGTCATAATTCCACTAAGCGTGTTTGGAGGAAGAAAAATGATGAGTACCATCCCAAGAACACCATCCCTACTGTGAAACATGGGGGAGGTTTTGGAGTGCTTTGGGGATGTTTCTCTGCACATGGGACAGGGCGACTGCACTGTATTAAGAAGAGGATGACCGGGGCCTTGTACTGCGAAATTTAGGGGAACAACCTCCTTCCCTCAGTTAGAGCACTGAAGATAGTTTGAGGCTGGGCCTTCCAACATGACAATGACCCGAAGCACACAGCCAGGAGAACAAAGGAGTGGCTTCGTAAGAAGCATATCAAGTTCCTGGCATGAACTAGCCAGTCTCCAGACCTAGAACCAATTGAAAACCTTTGGAGGGAGCTCAAACTCTCAGCGACAGCCCAGAAACCTCATGGAGTGAGCCAAAGGAGTGGGCCAAAATCCCTCCTGCAGTGTGTGCAAACCTGATGAAAAACTACAGGAAGCGTTTGACCTCTGTATCCACAAACAAAGGCTACTGTACCAAGTATTAACATTGATTTTCTCAGGTGTTCAAATACTTTATTTCCCGCGGTTTCGTACAAATAAATAGTTTTAAAAAAAAATCATTCATTGATTTCTGGATGTTTCTGTTTAGATCATGTCTCTCTCAGTGGACGTGCACCTACACTGAAAATTTCAGACCCCTCCAAGATTTCTAAGTGGGAGAACTTGCAAAATAGCAGGGTGTTCAAATACTTATTTCCCTCACTGTATGTATGCAACTATTTTATGTACAGGAGTTAGCTAGAAAAATGGTTTCTGGATAATTAGGGTTAAAGTATAAAAAGTTATGTGTCAGCCAGTCCTTCAGTTCACTGACAGTGTAAGTGTTCGTTCAGAATTTTCTTTCTGTGTCTTATCCTCTTGCAGGAAGGTGTCAGTGATGGTCTTCTGGAGAGCAGTCATACCATAATTGTGGTTTTAAGTAATGAACCAGGCTGGGAGTTTTTAAAAACCTCAGGAATCTTTTGCAGGTGTTAATTAGTTGATTCAGATGATTAGGTCAAAAGCTCGTTTAGAGAACCTTTTCATGATAAATAGAAAATAATCAACTTTATCACAATATACAATTTTTTGAGAAGGACCTGTACAAGAAACAATGATGCTTTTAAAACAACAATTGCCAAATGACCCTAAAAACAGAAAATGAGCCCTTTTCTTGTCGAAAAAAAACCCAACTATTTTATTAAATACAATCTTCAGGAGACAGCTACCAATCTACACTTTTTATTATCACATAAAGCAGTGCATTGTGACAGAGCTGAAGGCCATTCATGCAGGGCTGTGATTTATTACCTCATCAGCCTCTACAAGGAACTGAGACCCAAATCCTCAGTGAAGCTAGAGTTCAGTGCAGAATGGAGGGAGAGAGATTCTTGAATAAAGTAATGGAGTAGTCCTTAAATAGTCCTGCGGTGACCGTAGGCTTTGCCGCTGATTTAAAAAGTGGTCTTAGATCCACAAATCTAGACCACTCTGTGAAGGGATGGTATGTTGAGAGGAATCCTGCTTGAGTCACAGGAAATCTTAATGTTCCTTGAAGTTCTCAGCTAGCACGCAGCAAGGATGTAAGCCGAAATCCCCACACAGTAAAAAAAAAAAGGTTATAAATAGTCATCTGTTAGAAATTCTTGAAAAGACTGTTGCTGGGCAGATTATTACTTTTTTCATCATCTTTGGGAAATTATTAAAAATAACAACAATATTCTGAGAGCTGCAGGCTGCACACTCTGTTCTGGTGCTTTCAGACCTTTCAGCGGCATTTGATGTTGTCGCACATCATGATTTCTTTAGTAGACTGGGGGCTATTGGTATGTCTGGTATAGTTTTAGTCTGGTTCAAATCTTATCCATCAAATAAAGAACCATAGCTAAGGTGTCATTCTGGACCAAACACTATTAATAATGCGCACATTAGCGGCAAAACCAGCAACTAAAATTAATATTGCACCAATTTCTGATCAGCACAAGCCTGTGGAAATAAATCAGGGAGAATAGAGAAGATCAAGAGATTGCTTTACACTTTACCTTTCCATTTCTCAAATCGTCTTAAATTATGGAGCACCCTGAACGTCTGCATCCGAACCAGTCTAGCAGAATTTGCTACTGTAATACTGTAAACTGGGTCTTTTTCCTATAAGAACTATATGTAAATAGATCATTTGTATATGTTGAAACGAACCAATGTTTGGAAAAATAGTTATTTATTCTTTCATTTATTCATTTTCCAACCTGCTTCTTCCCTTTCTGGGGTTTGCCGGCGCACATTGGGCGAGAGGCGGGGGTACACCCTGGGCAGTTCAGCAGTCCATTGCAGGGCAAAAAAACAGTTATGTCATTTATTAGTAAAACAAACTTTCCTAGCAGTCTTTTAAGTCCAACTAGGCTACAAAATGTACTTTAAATTTTAAGGTTTTTAAGCTTGTATGGTACACCCATGTAAAGAATTACTTATGATCTTGATTAAATGTATTTTAAAACCTTCTTTGTGCAATGAAAGACAATGAAAGGCACCCCATTTGTTGCATGTGCAGTGAGGTTATGCACGAGTTGAACACCAGCCAAAGTTTATGCAGCATTTCTTTCATTAATGAAATGGTGAGACGAGACAAATATCACTCACAATTTACGCAAATGTTATGCGAAAAATATTTCATATTAACTGCAGGCAAAAAGAAATGATAACAACGGAATCGACAAACCGGGTATATTACATTGTTAGATTAATATAATAATAGTAAAAATAATGCCCTTTAAATAATAAAAAAGATCGTCCCTATTTTACATTTGCGGTAGAGATTCATTCTCAACTACAAGGGCACACATTTAAACAAAAACTGATCTTTATTTTATCTTATCGTCCTAATGTTCAAGTTAAAAAAGAAACACATTTAGAATACAGTTTAAGTGGCAATATTGCGTGTTTGGAGTTTCTGAGCGGAACCTTTCACAGTAGGCGTGTTTTTTGGGATTGGTTACTACTTAATAGTTTATATTACTACACAATATTTTACTGCTTAGTAATGTTTAATGCTCTGTCTTGTATTTACAGTGATGTAAAAAAGTATTTAGTCAGCCACCAGTTGTTCAGGTTCTCCCACTTAAAAAGATGAGAGGGGCCTGTAATGTTCATCATAGATAGACCTCAACTATGAGAGACAAAAGGAGAAAGAAAAATCCAGAAAATCACATTGTCTGATTTTTAAATAATTTATTTGCAAAGTATTTGGTCAATAACAAAAGTTCATCTCAATACTTTGTTATATATCCTCTGTTGGCAATGACAGAGATCAGAAGTTTTCTGTAAGTCTTCACAAAGTTTTCACACACTGTTGCTGGTATTTTGGCCCATTCCTCCGTACAGATCTCCTCTAGAGCAGTGATGTTCTGGGGCTGTCGCTGGGCAACACAGACATTCAACTCCCTCCAAAGATTTTCGATGGGGTTTAGATCTGGAGACTGGCTAGGCCACTCCAGGACCTTGAAATGCTTCTTACGAAGCCACTCCTTTGTTACCCGGGCGGTGTGTTTGAGATCATTGTCATGCTGAAAGACCCAGACACGTTTCATCTTCAATGCCCTTGCTGATGGAAGGGGGTTTTCTCTCAAAATTTGACAATACATGGCCCCCTTCATTCTTTCTTTTACATGGATCAGTCGTCCTGGTCCCTTCGCAGAAAAAACAGCCCCAAAGCATGATGTTTCCTCCCCCATGCTATTTATAGTAGCCTTTGTTACTTTGACCCCACGGGTGAGATCTTGTGTGGAGCCCCAGATTGAGGGAGATTATCAGTGGTCTTGTATGTGTTCCATTTTCTAATAATTGCTCCCACAGTTGATTTCTTCACACCAAGCTGTTCACCTATTGCAGATCCAGTCTCTCAGCCTGGTGCAGCTCTATCATTTTGTGTCGGGTGTCCTTTGACAGCTCTCTAGTTTTGGCCGTGGTGGAGTTTAGAGTGTGAGTGTTTGAGGTTGTGGACAGGTTTCTTTTATACTGGTAATGAGTTCATTAATACAGGTAACGAGTGGAGCACAGAGGAGCCTCTTACAGAAGAAGTTTCAGGTCTGTGAGAGACAGAAATCTTTCTTGTTTGTAGCTCACCAAATACTTATTTTCTACCATATTTTGCAAATAAATTCTTAAAAATCAGCCTTTGTGATTTTAAGGATTTTTCGTTCTCCGTTTGTCTCCCATAGTTGAGGTCTATTCATGTTGAACATTACGGGCTTCTCTCATCTTTTTAAGTGGCAGAACTTGCACAATTGGTGGCTGACTAAATACTTTTTTGCCCCACTGTACATGTTTACTCATTTGTAAGGTGTCCTGGCTTGACAATTAAACCCTACTAAATAAATAAGATGCATTATTATTATTATTAAATACTGCACAAGGAACAGGTGGAGGAGCATCTAAAACAAATGTTAAAAACCCAAAAGACAAGACTGAGATGAATCTGTTCAACTGAATAACAGCAATGTTTCATTGCAAGATATTTTGCTATTTGCAAATCCCCACAAAACAGATGCATCCTTCAACTTGACAACTTTTTAAGAAAGGTTTTTGAGTAATTCTTTTTAAAAATAAGCCATTTATTTACTGTAATAAAAATGAAGGGATCAGAGGATTTTACTTTAGAAAAACTGCAGAGAAATGCTCTTACAACCATCACTGGCCCTGTTATTATTTAATCCATTGAAGTACAAAAAGAAGTGTAACTTTGTTTCTCATTAGGAGTCTCCCATTGCAATCGCTGTGGAGGTGGAGCCCAATTTTATCGCCGTGGGACCCTATCATGTTGCTGTTGGCATGAATAACAGAGCATGGTTTTATGGATTAGGAGACAATGGTAAGTGAGATGTTGCGTAAGAAATGGGGAAACTGCACATATTCTGAAGTCTGTGCTTCAAAGAACGTGTGTTTCAGGTGTGGAGCGTGTAAAAGACACTGAGTACTTGGGGACCGTGGCTAGTATGTGTCTGAACTGTGACTATGCTGCTGCACTGTTTGAGGGGAAAGTTCAGTTGCATGTGGTAAGAAAAGAATACAGAAACATTGAGCAAACAACTGTTTGACTTTTCTTTTACGTGTGTGTGTGTGTGTGTGTGTGTGTGTGTGTCTGAAAGATTGATGCAGATGAACAAGTTGTACAGGAGGACAGACAGACCAAACTCTTTCCAGAAGCGGATCAGAAATATCACATCCTCAGTCATGCCCTTACCTCTGACTTCCTGTATTTTGGCACTGATGTGAGTTAATCACTGTCATTTTGTAATCTAATCCCATTTGGTTAAAGGGGTCATGAATTTCTTTTATTTTTAATAATATGTTGTTACCATTGGTCTAATTATATGGGAAATTTAGCTTTTTTTAACTCAGAATGTCTCTATTTTTAATTAAAATCACTTTCAATCTCTTCATTTTGTTTTACTCACCTATTGGTTACTGATTTGCATACTCATTACGTTTGCAAAGTTACTATCTGACGGTTAAAGTAGATGTGAGGGAGATTAGAGAGATTAATTACGAGCAACTTCAATACTGAAAGATCAACGTCTTATTAAAGCAACATGGATGGACGCTGTAATGGCGTTCGGAGGAAACGTTATACAACCAAACCTCTATGAGCCTCAATCTGATCTGAACTGTTTGCGCTGTGCTGTGAGAGATACGCTGTTAGAGAGAAATGGTGGATATTAGACGGTTTTCAGCTAAGTAAAGCATTGACAGAGTTTCAGGGAGCCGCTGACAGAAACAAGTAAATGAATAAATGAAATTCATTTGTGTTAAATGAGTTGTGACCGTGTTCAGTGGTGACCCAGATGTGAATGTCGGGTGAGCTCTCCATGTAATTTAATAAACAGTTATATTATTAACAAAGTAACGTATTATTTTGTGAGTAAAAACTTTGCAGCAAAATGAAAAAAAAAACTATAAATAATTACAAATATTGAGGCCACCCCTACCGCATTCGATTCAGCATTCGTCAGGAATGTAAATGTGTCATGGCCATGTGCCATGAAATCAAGACAGATTGTGTCTCTGAGGCTGTTCACTTCCAGATCGCGGTCCACTTCTCTGGACAGCTATCAATTGTTTTACTCCCTGTCCTTGGCTCTTCTTGGGAGAGACACCATGGCACACTGTTGGCACAGGACGAAATGCTTATATGCATTTTCCCAATGAGCGTTCTAGCACAGGTTCTGTGCAGGGTCAAGGAGGACTGGCTGACAGAGCAGGATTTCAGAACTTCTTTACTCGTGATAATCCCTCCCGGCCGATTCCCCTGAGATGAGACCTGCTCACTCAGGAAGAAGTTTCAGGCAACCATGTCCGGACTTGGAACTTGTGCCTATGGCACATCTGCCCATGTTGGACCCCCAGTCCCTATTGTCTTGGTAGCTCAGACCTTGACCATGCGCTAGCAGCCTCTACGATAGGGGTGGACAAAGTCATTCCTGGAGGGCCACAGTTCCAGCCCCGCTTCAGTACAAAGAGTGGCAGCTTTAAACAAACCAAGGAGAGCTTAATTAGTAGAATCAGGTGTGTTTTGCATCTAAACTGTGGAAGACTGCTCCCTTCCTTGCCCACCTCAGCTTTACTAAGTCCTGCTATGCTGAGAAGCAGGGTTGGGTCGTCGATTGTGTATGTCCCACCTCATGAATTGCTTCACTTACTAACCAAGGAGGGCTACGCTCTCTGGTGGTATGCAACCACCCCTTTGATGATGGGGTTTTTCCCTAGCCAGAGGCAGAAGGAGCTCCCATACAGGTTACCTTTTGCCTTAGCAGCAAACATTTTTAAAATTTAGTGCCTTGGCCCTTTTGAGGGGTTCCAGTAGTCAATTCACTCGACAATGTCATAGTGAATGACTGAAAGGAAGGAGGGAACACAGAAGTATTTGTCTTGCCATGATCTTGAGGTTGGGGAATCTGAGGTGCCGTGAGTTAAGTATGGGTTTGGCTACTTGGAAAAATCACAGAGGTAGCGTAGGTTCTGTGCTGGTTATATCCTAGTGGGTAAGTGATTTAATCGTCTACACCTGTTTATACGTCCATTGTACTCATCTTGGATCATCTATATGCTCCCAGAGATCGTTCCACTACTCCATTCACTCGACAATACGTCTCCTGCCCTCCGTCAGGGACCAGGCGGTTACACAAGTAACCTAGACATTACTTGGAACGATAACACCAAAATTGAACATTTTGGTCATAACCACAAATGTTACATTTGGAGTGGAATCAACAAGGCCTATGATGAACGGAACATCATCCCGGCTGTGAAACATGGAGGTGGTGTTACCGATGTTTTGGGGATGTGTGAGCGCCAAAGGCACAGGAAACTTGGTCAAAATTGACAGGGAGATGAATGCAGCATGTTATCAAAGGATACTGGAGGGAAATTTGCATATGGGAAAGCTGCTCATGGGACGTTACTGGACATTCCAACACAACAATCCAAAACACAAGGCCGAGTCCACTTGTCATTGGTTCCACTAGAACAAAGTGAAGGTTCTGGAGAGGTCATCTCAATCTCCTTACCTCAGTCATTGAACCACTCTAGGGAGAACTTAAAGGTTCATGGAAGACAATCCTATAATTTACAAGAGTCTGAGGCTTTTTGTCATGAAGAATTGGCTACTTTTCCAACAGAGAAGATAAAGAACCTCATCAACAAGAGACTTCAGAGGGAAATAAGGGGGGAAGGGGGAATAGAAAAATATTAAGTAAACTTTTGATCGGTGTCATAGTTTTGTCACTATGATTTAAAGTGAGTAAACACAGTTGTTTGACAATAAATGGCTTCACATAACCACAAATTATGAATGACAAACTAAAGTTTTTCATTTTCTGAAAAATGACCAGGAAATCAAAAGTTTTGCCAGGATAAGTGTGAGCACAACTGTATAAGGCAGGTAAAACGATAAATAGACCCCAAGATCTGCCTGGGTTTTACGATTTCTGGTTAAAAAAAACATTAAACTAAAGGTTTTAAACCTTTTAATCACCAGGTTTTTTTTAAGAATTTGTTCATTGTGTGTACTGTAGTTCTATATTCTGTCAGTATATTTATTCTGTTTCCTATCTTTTACGATTTACGTGTATGCTGTGCAAATATATAAATGCAACTCAAAAATGAGCAATAAACCTTTTGGACCATTTCCTTATCACATGAATGGACGCACATTTCTTTCTACATTTATTCATATTTGTTGTCTTTGTTTCTACAGACCGGGGTGATCCAGTGTTTTTATTTTGAGGACTGGCAGAGTGTAAATGAGTATCGTCACACAGTTGGAGTTCGTAAAGTGTTTCCGGACCCTAATGGAACACATCTGGTTTTTATTGATGAAAAAAGCGACTGCTTTCTATACTGTCCGGTACACATTTACAGTCTTTAAACAATCTATTATTTTCATAACAATTGTTAGACTTTAAATCTGGTATAGGTCAAGTATAAGCAACACAACATTTTTTTTTTTTAAACAGGTGAATGATTCAGTGTTTGAAATCCCAGACTTTTCTCCTGCTATTAAGGGGGTGTTGTGGGAACACTGGATCAGCAATAAGTGCGTGTTTGTTGCATACGAAGAAGACAAAGTATACACATACGCTTTCCACAAAGACAGCATACAAGGTAAAGGTTCAATTTGATTCCTTGTGAGTTTGATTGCAAACTATGTGCTAATCAGTGAAATGCCAGAATGTATGTGTGTATGTATATATATATTGTAATTTATGTTCTGAATTAATCACAGTAAAAGGGCAGGCCAGTTAAACAGGGGAAATTTTTCAATAATTATGACCCCCAAAGGGAACGTCTGTGCCCTCAGGCAGTGACGTAGTACACAGCTTCCTGCAAACACACGTGCCTGTAAAGAAAGAATGTTCTACATTTTGGATGTATTTTTATTGAAATTGATACAGTATAGCCGAAGAAAATATTGCTGTAGTCGCAAGAATCAATATTTGTCTACATTCATAGCAATCAATTTGTGAATCACAATTAATTTGTTAATATTCTGCTTACAATTTTTAGGTCTGCATCATAAACTCGTATTGAATAATTTGGATTTTTTTTTGCAACAAGGCATTGCTGTAAGGTAGACTAGAGAGCGTGTCTCTGCAAGTATTTGTATTTCCCTTTCAGTCGGTCCCGGAGACGTTAGTCGGGATTAGACCGACTGAATGGGAGCGAATCACAGTGAGAGCGACTGACGAACATATTAACGGGCAAATTAATTTGCAGGCGTAGGTGATTGATTAGCAATCAGCCGGGTATAAAGCCGGGCGTGCCTAAGCCTCAGTATGCAATTTTCCTTCGGAGCTGACTGAGTGAGACTCTCTCTCCCGAACTTCGACGCTCTCTTTTTTCGCTTGAAAGATCAGTAGGTTGCTTACCTCTCGGCATATTTTGGTGTAGACCTCTGCTAGCCCAGAATAGCACGCCACCAAACGCCAGCACCTCGAAGATCTTCTCAGGCAAGCCTGTCCAGTGTTTCAGCCGTTTTCTCATAATCCTGTCCGTTTTTCACGACACGATGAGCAAAACGTGCATTACTCCTAACCGCGGTGGATTTATCTCGTCGAAAGACGGTCATGAGCGCTGTGTGGAGTGTTTGGGCTTCCAACACGCCCTCGCAGCGTTTGTGAGGCGAGAGTGTGTGCATTGCAACGCTCTGCCGGCCCGCACGCTGAGATACAGACGGTCTTTCTTCGAGGAAGAGGACGCCGGAGTTTCGGCTCTTGGCGCTCCTACGAACCGGAGTGAGCCGGCTGTATTCTCCCCGGATGTTTTGGGTCGAACGGTGTCAGGTGACTCCTTGCACCACCCCCAAATGCCGAGCGTGCTCCCCGTCTGGTCCGCGAATGAGTCGGAGAGCGCCTCGGCGTTACCCGGCCCCTCGTGTGATCCTGATGACGATCTGCTATCCATCGCAGCATCGGAAGGGGCGCGATCTTCGAGTTCTTCCAGCTCAGCGCTGCTACCCTCCGGGGTCTCGGCCGAGCCGGAGCTCGATGCTCACGCGGTGCTCTCCAAAGCCGCGGCCGCAATTGGGCTTGAGGTGCCTACTCCCTCTAGCTCAGCGCCGTCGCGGCTGGATGACTGGTTCCTGGGTAAGCGCCGGGGCTCCGTCCCCCGCGCTCCTGCGGTCCCTTTTCTTCCCGGAGGTGCACGAGGAGCTTACAAAATTCTGGCGGGCTCCCCTGTCTGCCAGGGCTTCTAGCTCCTCCCCCTTCACCGCTCTGGCTGGTGCAGCAGCTAGGGGATACTCCTCGATTCCCCAGGTGGAGCAGGCTGTCGCGGTGCCCCTGTGCCCCGGCAGTGCTGCCGCTTGGCGATCTCGTCCGAGTGTGCCCTCCAAAGCCGGAAAAGTTTCGTCTGCCCTGATGGCGAAAGCTTATTCGGCTGCGGGTCAAGCTGCTGCATCGCTGCATGCCATGGCGACCTTACAGGTCTTTCAGGCCAAGGTCCTCCGTGACATGCACCAGGGTGGTGGCGACCAACAGTCCATAATGGACTTACGTTCAGCCACTGATTTTGCGCTTCGTGCTACAAAATCAGCAGCGCTGAACATCGGTCGCACGATGGCCACACTTGTGGTACAGGAGCGCCATCTTTGGTTGGAGCAGGCCTCTATGCTTCCCGATGACCGAAACCGGTTTCTGGATGCACCTGTCTCCCAAGATGGCCTCTTTGGCATCGCCGTGGATGATTTTGCGTCAAAGGTCTCCACGATCAGGAAACAGGCGGAGGGTCTGGGTGAGCTCATGGTCCCGGGACGGAAGCGGCGGGCTCCTGCCGCTTCTGTGCCGGACCCCTCTCCGCCTGTGCGACGCCAAAGAGAGCGACTCTCATCACGGTCTCAACCTTCGACCTCTGGTCTGAGGAAGACCCCCACACGACGAAAGTCGCAGTCAACCTCAGAGGGTTCTCGACGGCAGACGTCCACCACACACTCCTCGCTGCCGTCCTCCGGGACGGCGGCACCTATTGTGTCAAAGATAGAACTCACTTCCTACCCGAGAATAGCGGTCTTGCATGCCCGACGGTCTGGGGTTCCTCTTCCTCGGTCTCCGACGAAGACCCCGACATGGGCCCGAGCCCCGCTGGCCATGGCAGAGAGCGCGGGGGCACACCACCCCTGCCCTCATCTGACCATCCCCCAGGGTCCTCCCCTGGTGATTCCGCCCACAAGTCCGCCTCCGGGCGGCCCCGCCATGGGGACCATCGGCACGTCCCGACCACGACCCCTGTCAGCTTACCTGGGAGCCTGGCGGAAGCTTCCCGGGGTCTCACAGTGGGTGGTCTGGACAATCCGGCAGGGCTACACGATTCAGTTCGTGTCTGCCCCCAGGTTTCGAGGTGTGTTTCACACTCCTGTTCCCCGAACAGGCGCCTCACTCCTGCGAGAGGAGATCGACGCCCTTTTGAGCAAAGGCGCGATCGAGCCGGTACCCCCAGCCGATATGGAACGTAGGTTTTACAGCCCCTACTTCCTGGTCCCCAAGAAATCAGGCGGGCTGCGACCAATCTTGGATCTGAGGCGTCTAAACCGGCACCTGGCCAAGTACCGGTTCAAGATGCTGACGGTCCGCTGCATTCTACCGTGCATCCGTCCTGGAGATTGGTTCGCAACAATCGACCTGAAGGACCCGTACTTTCAGGTAGAAGTGGTACCGAGGCACAGACCCTTTCTAAGGTTCTGTTTCGAGGGCCATGCTTACCAGTATAAGGTCCTACCCTTTGGTCTTGCCCTATCCCCTCGCACCTTTACGAAGGTTGTCAGGGCCGCGCTAGCCCCGCTTCGCTGGGCAGGCATTCGGATCCTGGATTACCTAGACGACTGGCTTCTACTAGCCTCGTCCAGAGACCAGTTGATCCGACACCAGGGCAAGGTGCTTTCGCACTTAAACCGTTTGGGTCTGAAGGTCAACTGGGAAAAGAGCCGCCTCACTCCTGCGTATGCGACCACTGCAGCTATGGCTTCTCTCACGAGTTCCGAGTTGGGCATGGCGTCGGGGAGTCTTACGTCTACGGCAGACGCGCTCCCTTACCTGAAGGTTTGGAAGTAGGAGTCCTTCCTGCAGTCCGGGGTGACTCGAGAGACCGTGTGGTTGTCACCACCGATGCCTCCAAGACCGGTTGGGGTGCTGTGTGCGGTTCCCACCGAGAGTCCGGTGCCTGGACCGGAAGACGCTTCGCTGGCACATAAACTCGAGCTAGTTGCAGTCATTCTGGCACTACGGCGCTTCTGCCCGCTCCTCCGGGGGCGGCACTTGCTGGTCAGGACCGACAGCACTGCGGTAGTAGCGTACATTAACCACCAGGGCGGTGTGCGCTCCCGTGCTCTACACTACCTCGCCCAACGACTGCTCCTCTGGAGTCAGAGCAGACTTTTGTCGCTCAGAGCCTGTTACATCCCCGGAGAGTGCAACCGGATCGCGGATTCGCTGTCCAGGTTCCACCCCACGGCAGGAGAATGGCGACTCCATCCTCGGGCTGCTCAGCAGATATGGGACACCTTCGGCGAGGCACACATAGATCTGTTTGCCTCCCGCCAGAACACCCATTGCCGGCTTTTCTACCCCCTGTCCCTGGCTCCTCTCGGGACAGATGCGCTGGCACACTGCTGGCCCAGGAACAAACGCTTATATGCGTTTCCCCCAGTGAGCCTTCTAGCACAGTTAGTGTGTAAGGTCAGGGAAGACGAGCACAAACTGCTTCTGATCGCCCCCTTTTGGCCGAACAGAGCGTGGTTTCCAGACCTCGTCGCGCTCGTGACAGCCCCCCCCTGGCCGATCCCTCTGAGTCCAGACCTCCTGACTCAGGGGGGGGGGGATACAGGCACCTGCGGCCAGACCTCTGGGCCCTACACGTATGGCATATCTGTCCGCGGTGGACCCCGAGCCTCTACCACCCTCCGTGGTGAACTCTTTGAACCATGCGTTAGCCCCCTCTACCCGAGCGTGCTACGCTGGCAAGTGGGGTCGGTTCGTCGATTGGTGTTCCTCCCATCAGGAAGACCCCAGGACGTGCCCCATCAGAGTCGTGTTGACCTTTCTCCAGGAGAGGTTCGATCGGGGGCTGTCCACATCGTCCCTCAAGGTCTACGCCGCCGCTATTTCTGCCTTCCACCTTCGGGTCGAAGGGAAATCAGTGGGCAGCCACGAACTGACGGTGAGATTTCTCAAGGGAGCTAGGCGTCTCAGGCCGCCTAGACCCCCCTCTGTTCCCTCTTGGGACCTCTCCGTCGCCCTGTCTGGGCTGCGGAAGTCTCCTTTTGAGCCGTTGCATTCTGCGGAGCTGCGCGTCCTCTCACTGAAGACCGCACTCCTGCTCGCTCTGGCCTCAATTAAGAGGGTGGGAGATCTCCAGGCACTGTCCGCCGACGAAACCTGCCTGGAATTCGGCCCTGGTGATCCTCTGGTTACCATCAGACCCAGGCCCGGATTCATCCCCAAGGTCCCATCCGTCCCCTTCCGGGACCAGGTGGTGACCCTGCAAGCTCTGCCCCGGGAGGAGGCAGAACCAGCCCAGGGTTCTTTATGTCCTGTGCGAGCTCTCCGGATCTACTTGGACAGAACCCGGGAGCTTCGTAGCTCCCAGCAGCTCTTCATATGTTTTCGGAGGCCAGCGTAAGGGTTCCGCGGTCTCCAAGCAACGGCTTGCCCACTGGCTAGTGGAGGCCATTCGCCTTGCTTATGAGGTGTGTGAGGCTCCCTGCCCTCTCCATCTGAGGGCCCACTCCACTCGCGGCATCGCTGCCTCGTGGGCGTTGGCTAGAAGGGCCTCACTCGCCGACATTTGTAGAGCCGCGGGCTGGTCTACACCTAACACGTTCATCAGGTTGTACAACCTTGATGTAGGCTCTGTTCCCTCTGCGGTCCTGAGTGGTGGCAGTCACCCTTAGGGGACGGAGCAGGTGTAAGCTTGCAGTACTCTCCTCGTCATCGGGAGAAGTACACCTTTCTAAGAGCTCCCCCTTCGGGCGGCTCTCCCATCCTCCCCCCTTCGGCATCTGACTGAGCGGAGCAGTCAGCGCTGCCAGGTTCCGTGTGGTGGCTTTGCTCCGGCCTGGGCCCCGCAGAACTAGGGTACAGATCTGGGAGTCCCTCTCTGGCGCTCCCTTTCTATGTTCTTATACAGCTCCCCCTTCAGGTGGCTAGTATGAAGCCGTTCCGTTACTCCCCTTGCTTTGGCGCGTAACGATGACTTCCGTCTCTGCCTCCTCTCTCTTGCAGAACGATGACCCGCTGGTAGCCCTTCGGGCCCCTGCGGGTCGAGGGGTGCCTCCTTCTGGTCGTCAGCATCAACCAAGTACAGCAGAAGCTCTCAGTGTTGGACGACTTCCCCGTCAATGAGTATTCCGGGCAGGGGCAGAAGGAGTTCCCATTCAGGCACTAACGGCCTCTTACTAACCCCTCTCTTGGGTTTAGTGCCGACCTGTCTGGATGGACTTCGGGCATGGCCTTTAAAGAGGCTCCCATTCAGTCGGTCTAATCCCGACTAACGTCTCCGGGACCGACTGAAAGGGAACATCTAGGTTACTTGCGTAACCCCACGTTCCCTGAATAGGGAACGGAGACGTTACCCTTACGCCATGCCCTGGAAGTCATGGATCTGAGGTAAGCTGGGAGGTAAATAGGTCCAGCTCCTCGGAAAATTCCATACTGGTAGCGTAGGCACGCCCGGCTTTATACCCGGCTGATTGCTAATCAATCACCTATGCCTGCAAATTAGGACCAGGTGGTGACCCTGCAAGCTCTGCCCCGGGAGGAGGCAGAACCAGCCCAGGGTTTGTTATGTCCTGTGCGACCTCTCCGGATCCACTTGGACAGAACCCGGGAGCTTCGTCGCTCCCAGCAGCTCTTCATATGTTTCGGAGGCCAGCGTAAGGGTTCCGCTGTCTCCAAGCAACGGCTTGCCCACTGGCTAGTGGAGGCTATCCGCCTAGCTTATAAGGCGTGTGAGGTTCCCTGCCCTCTCCATCTGAGGGCCCACTCCACTCGCGGCATCGCTGCCTCGTGGGCGCTGGCTAGAGGGGCCTCACTCTCCGACATATGTAGAGCTGCGGGCTGGTCTACACCTAATACTTTCATCAGGTTCTACAACCTTGATGTAGGCTCTGTTCCCTCTGCGGTCCTGAGTGGTGGCAGTCACCCTTAGGGGACGGAGCAGGTGTAAGCTTGCAGTACTCTCCTCGTCATCGGGAGAAGTACACCTTTCTAAGAGCTCTCCCTTCGGGGGGTCTCCCATCCTCCCCCCTTCGGCATCTGACTGAGCGGAGCAGTCAGCGCTGCCAGGTTCCGTGTGGTGGCTTTGCTCCGGCCTGGTCCCCGCAGAACTAGGGTACAGATCTGGGAGTCCCTCTTTGGCGCTCCCTTTCTATGTTCTTATACAGCTCCCCCTTCAGGTGGCTAGTATGAACCCGTTCCGTTACTCCCCTTGCTTTGGCGCGTAACGATGACTTCCATCTCTGCCTCCTCTCTCTTGCAGAACGATGACCCACTGGTAGCCCTTCGGGCCTCGACGCGATCTCCGCCACTCCTCCCTGCGGGTCGAGGGGTGCCTCCTTCTGGTCGTCAGCATCAACCGAGTACAGCTAAGCTTTCAGTGTTGGACGACTTCCCCGTCAATGAGTATTCCGGGCAGGGGCAGAAGGAGTTCCCCATTCAGGTACCACGGCCTTGTTACTTAACCCCTCTTTTGTGTTTAATGCCGGCCTGTCTGGATGGACTTCGGGCATGGCCCTTTAAAGAGGCTCCCATTCAGTCTGTCTAATCCCGATTAACGTCCCGGGACCGACTGAAAGGGGTTAACCCCACTTGCGTAACCCCACGTTCCCTCAATAGGGAACGGAGACGTTACCCTTCGCCATGCCCTGGAAGTCATGGATCTGAGGTAAGCTGGGAGGTAAGTGGGTCCAGCTCCTCTGAAAATTCCATACTGGAGGCTTAGGCACGCCCGGCTTTATGCCCGGATTCATCCCCAAGGTCCCATCCGTCCCCTTCCGGGACCAGGTGGTGACCCTGCAAGCTCTGCCCCGGGAGGAGGCAGAACCAGCCCAGGGTTCTTTATGTCCTGTGCGAGCTCTCCGGATCTACTTGGACAGAACCCGGGAGCTTCGTAGCTCCCAGCAGCTCTTCATATGTTTCGGAGGCCAGCGTAAGGGTTCCACGGTCTCCAAGCAACGGCTTGCCCACTGGCTAGTGGAGGCTATTCGCCTTGCTTACGAGGTGTGTGAGGTTCCCTGCCCTCTCCATCTGAGGGCCCAATCCACTCGCGGCATCGCTGCCTCGTGGGCGCTGGCTAGAGGGGCCTCACTCTCCGACATATGTAGAGCTGCGGGCTGGTCTACACCTAATACTTTCATCAGGTTCTAC